>JWIU01000092.1:2476210-2505850 GCA_000966885.1 Xylaria sp. JS573
AATATTTTTAATAATATTTATTTTATTAATATTTATTTTAATATAATATATTTATTTAATAATATAATTAATATTTAATTTTTAAATTAAAATTTAACTTTTTTAATAAAAATTAACAATTATTATTATAATTATAATTATAAATAACTTTTTTTTAAACTATTATAATTAAAATTATTATAATTATATTATTTTTTTATTAAAACTTAATTATTAAATTAATAAAAAATACACATTTTTAGTTTTTAAAAAGTTAATAACTATAATTATGAAATTAATTTACGACATATCACTTTTATCGACTTAAAGATTCCTACCAAAAGAAGTAAAGTGAGGTAAAGAAAACCCAGTCTAGTGGTAAAAAGCTACATCCTAACTAATCCGTGGTGATAGCAGTCCTAACTCAGGCGGGGCCTTACTAAGTGGGCCTTCCTCGTTAGCGAGCTCGTGAAGGCTGTTGGCGGCTGGTTAGCATGTCTTCAGCTCACTCAGCTAACACACTGCGAGAATCCGCAATGATGACATCGCGCCTGCTACTTTTTTTCTCTGTCACTGCTCGCCGCTCGCATGCGTGTACTAGACTATAGCAGAGCACGTTATGGGATCTCCCTCAGCCTTAACAACGTAATCGACTACATGGTGGGCCGAAAGCAAGGCCTAAGTGCGTAGCGGTATATAAGACGGGCCAGCTGTAGATTCGCTAGAACCTCAGCGTGGCGTCGTTTGGTCGTCTTTTCTTTCGGCCCGCAATGCCACTCCGGAAATTGTCGTCGTTTTGGGTATCTAGCCGTCTTAGACGGACTGCCGGTAGTGCTGGCCTTAGTTATGGCGCACATCCATTGGCCGCGCCAGGCGTTATTTGCGCCTATGACAATGGATGCGCAACCACATGCCTCTATGTAGCGCTGCGACCTCGGGTTGCGTTGCGTCTGACTTGCATTAGCGGAAATACGGCCTGCTTACGTATTTGCGCCTACTGATGCGGTTGGCAGGCGGGCCTATCTACCTATTCGTAGACTTCGGGGTGCTAGGTATGGAGCGCATTTGTTGTACATGTACATGACGCTCACCGCAACGCGACATATCTAGGTAGTTGCTAGGTGCTGACCCAGCATTTTGGACAGTGATGACATGTCCGGGGAAATATGCTTGTATCTTATAGGACATCATGCCAACAGGAGTCCGGGGCCGAAAAGCGCATCTTAAAACAGGAGGGGCGTGTCCTCATCGGTGGTCCCGGCGCCGAAGCCTACCGGTACCTCCAGCGTCCCGTCTTTAACTGTGTAACGAGACGGATATAAGACCTAAAATAGCCTCGGGACTGTGGCTCGTAGCTTCTATAATGTGGTCTGCGTGTGTGAGTGTGTTGGTGTTAATTTTCACCTTTGCTGCCACCTAGGTAAGGGCTGGCGGATGTCTGGGGAGTGACCATCATGCCATCTGCCAGACTCGGCGGCACAATGCCGAGATATGGGAGAGGCAAATACCGGAAAGCCCGTTGTGTTATCTCCGAGTCATCTGATTGTTCACGGCAATTCAAGGTCTGGCGATTGCGGTCCGTTGAGTCGTCCTCGGGGCCGTCCGACCCGGCCCCGCGTGACCGTTCGGGGAAGCACCGTCATTCATCGGAGATCTGACGTATGGTATCTACTTAGCTATGAAATCTCACGATAACGTACGAGATGACTGGGTGAGTGACGTGGACGAGTATCTCTGACAGCCAATATCCAACGCCGACGTTGAGCTTGAGCCGTGCACGTTCTTGATGTTGATCCGATCTACCTAATCGACGTTGAGGATATGTGCGCATGTCTGGGACAAAGCAGGGAACACGTTGACAACGTGTGGCGGAGATAGCGGATTTGATTGGTTGAGGTTGTTTACGGGTCTGCCCCGAGCACGGCCATAAACTGGACTGAGCGTCGAACTGAAGTGATCGGCATTGAGCCTCTGTCGTAATTTTAGGTCCAGAACCGTCTAAAAATGCCAGCGTTAGCGAATCGCGGTCTGGGCGCCGCCAATGTTTTAACAGGAAAAAGCTGCCCCTCCTTTTCAATTGGCGATTAGAGAACAGAAGCGATCGTGATGAAACACATGGTAACGAAGATCATCAACTGAAGCGAGTTTGCTCTGCTAATAGGTTGGGGTCTAGTGTCCATTGTATTGACTGCAGCCTGTAGGGGGCAATGGCACTGACTCATGATTGCGTCGCCAGCAGCTCTCTGTATTACATTGCGTTCATGTAGGGAAGATGTCAAGCCTGCACAAGTCTTGTTGTTGTTGAATTGTAGAACCCGGTTGTCCTGACCTTGTGGGAGCTTGGGCCACTGGTGTTGAAGATCCTGGCAGGGGCCCATGTCGTAATAGGACAGGTCCCTTGATTATAATGGGTACACAGACAGTACAGGCTCAGAGTGCGTACCGTGCTCGGCGTGCGGCGTGTCGGTCACCACGGTGAGCTCCTATTAAAATCCGTAGCGAAGTTGTGATACTTCATTCTAGTAGCCTCGTTGATATTGCTGCGTCGCATAGAGCGGGTCTCAACCGCTTTGGTTGGTCGCCTGGCCACCTACGAGGACTACTAGTAGTTGCTTTATTCCGCTGGGTCAGGGTCTTGCTGGCTGGATGAGCGACGGTGAGGGGCGTCGTAGGTAGGTCCGCGTACTCCGTAGCAGTTGGTCTCTGAAGTTGCGGGGTCCTTGAAGGGTCTGGCTATTAATTGCGCAGCGGCAACTAACATGCTCATACGCCTTATCTGTAACAAGAGGCAGCAGGATTGCCTCATCAGCGAGGACGAATTGCATTAGGGATCGGCTGGGTGAGGTTGTGAAGGAGGGCCGTTGTCGGCGTCTTATCAGTCTCGGGCTTGTGCCGTATCCGAGAGCTTGGCTCATCTGTATGCAGGACGAACCAGACGCTTTCGCCGACCAACATGTTATAAAGAGGCTAGAATCGTGATCATGCTGTATATAGATACAGATGACACATTCCTCTGCTCTCGCCTGCTCGCCATGCACGAATTCGCCGTAAGTGGCTAATCGTGAGAAATAGGCAGATGTAAGAAGAGATGGTGGAGCAGTCAGTCATGTGCCGGCGTAGCCTTGGTCGCATCAATTGCGAGGTCTAGAGTCCGTCAGCCTGCCGGGGCGTCGCAGATCATTGTACGATCTTGAAGTAACAGTAGTCTGATTGTGTGTGGTGGCCCCGCCGTGTCCGGGCCAGCCATGCCAGCCTCAGGGTTGCGAGTGGCGCCTAGACCACAGCTGCCAAGAGGGCACAAGGTGAATTTTGATAATTTTTTCTCTTTCTCTTTTTCGCTTTTCCTCATGATTGGAAGGATGTCGAGAATCTCATTCGATGCTTGGGTTTCCCGTTCAAAGCTAGGACGGTTCCAGACTTAGATACCTATGCCCACGCCACATCTCAAAAAAAGCCCATTCGTATCCCCACTGACTACTCCATTACCCCAATCTCTCCAGCCAACTCCTGAGTTGGGGTGAGAAAAATTTTCTTCCCGAGTTATCGAGATAGCTTCAGGAGTGAATGGCTGGAGCCCCGCCATTTGCTATCTCCTGTATGTGAGGGCACGTCTCACTTCTGGTTGGCTAGCTTAGCAGCTTGGATCTTTGAAGCCGTAGCGACTAGCAAGGGGATAGCTCGTCTAATAATTGCTGACAAGGTCTGGGGGAGAGAGAGAGAGCTAGGACCAGGAGGTGGCCTACAGGGGTCAAGTAATTCGCCAAGATATCTCGTCCGAAGCAAGTACCCCAGGCGCCGACGTTCAGATCCCTTGTGTGGGGCATCGCAAGATTCATACTGTGCCCAACAGAGATAACATAAGGCGCTAAGGGACAGGCTATGGCCCTCGAATCATTGACAAGGTGAGACAGATAAGAAAGTAATTGTAAACGCGCAAACGAAAACGCCAAATCTGAAGGTCAGCCTTATCCAGGAACTGAGGTCCGGCATCGTGTACTTGTATAACGAGTACTACACAGCTCTATGTTGATAGCCTCGCGGGTCCGACTCTTGACAGCTTGACGGCGCGGCCTCCAAGTCAAGTGCCTAAGCAAGCACATTGTAGGCCATGCTTGTACGACCGTAAAGGTACGGAGCTTAGTAACCACTAGTGAGACACCCATGTCCTTGAGACCGGAGCGAATATGAGTCTGTGAGGCTCTGTCGCGCAAGGGGTAGAGTTGCCCACGAGTTCTGTCCAAAGAACTAAATGACAGCTACTGCAGCTAAAAAGAGACAGTTATAATGGCGTGAGCCCGCGTTCTCCAGCCCGGATGTAGTTGTTGTTCCTACATGTGCGATGCTTATAGTTGTAGTCGCGTTACGAGTGATGGTCGAGAATCGATAGGTGGTGAACTTGGGACACTCACCAGTTGAACAGTCAGATAGCCAAGCCTTCATTTCGAATATTATCGGCACCGTGCTGTTCGTACCAATGAAACCTCGCAGCTGCCTCGTAACCTACATGGTAGATCCAAGAGCGCCGCGGATTGCGAAACCATTGATCGGATGCGACAAGCTGCTGAGCATTTCTTAGGATAGTTAATACAAAATCGCTGCACGGTCTTTGAACAATGTAAAACCGGTTCATGATCTGAGAAATCCCGGCGATGCCAGATCCTGTGATGAAAAAGTCGCCGATAATCGAACTACTTTTAGGCCGTGCAGGGTTAGAATGAGCCTATGTCAATCATAGTGGAACAATGCCCAGCCTGACTCTATCGGTGGCTTCCGGTCCCCGACTCAATTCATCAACAACCGGCTCTATCAATAGGTAATTCAGAGAGAATGAAGATCTCATCATCTCCGAGTGCATCCGCTAATACGATAACATTAGTTACGCCAGTACGTGTACATATGCCATCATCTTGGGTTGAAGGAAGTTTGTCTGCAGGCCGAGAACTCGTACAGTATAGACAGTTGACACTGCCACCACCATCATGGTATGGATTTCATCGGTAGGCTGCTAGGAGCGCCCCAACACGGGAGATCTTCATCTTTTACGGTACAAAAAGTCTAAGGAATATGCGCAGATAGGAGTTTCCAAATTCTAGCTCTTCATATCGTGAGGTACATTGAATGTCTTGAATGTCTTCGGGCCAATTCGATGAGCAAATACGGCTGTTGATTGACACAATCCTAAGAAGTTGGGCTCGTTCGTGACCTAGGGCGTATCGTCTGGAGTAGTATGAAACGTTGATGTGAGGCCTGGAGAGGGAGATAATTCTCTTTCAGCAGGATGATAGGGCGACGGGAGCTAAGGGCTACTATAATCTTCAGTGAAGCTTATCCTTGACGCTGCGTGTGTAGTAAGGAGGGAGAGAGAGGGGAGATATGGTACCAGTCGCAGTTGTGGTCTGATTGACTGAATAATGTCTGAATAGTATATGCCGCATGTTCCGGTGAGGGTACGGCTTTGCGTATACCATACGTACCCATCTAATCCATCTCTCCCCTCCGAATCATGTTTCGGAGACAACTGGAGACAGAGTCTCTTTTATCATCGATCCCCAGGCTTGTCTCAAAAATACGTGTTAGCAAGCGCTCGTGGCAGCCATCACAACGCGACGATCATGGCGTCTTTCTAGGCCCCTCATTGATCAATTGCATCAACACAACATCCTCATTACACCTGGATTACGGTGCATGATTTTGCCGCAGTTGCAACGCCTCATGAACGCCACTACGACAGTAACGGCTGCACTGCAGCGTTGTCCTCCATTGTCCAATGCCCGAAATGTAGGGAGATACACCAAATAATTACTGGGTGGGATTTATCTGCTGGTGTAGTCCTCGGCCCTACGTCATCGCTGACCTCTCGCACGCGTACAAGTACTTTTCGTCCTTACCGAAAAGTACCAAATCTGCAAATGGGCCTTTGTCAATACTGGAATACGTAGAGGGCCCCATTTCCGTCTGTGCAGCCACGGAGTGCGCTTAGCTGGGGTTACGAGGCAGTGTGATCTCCACTGTGCTCACTATGACCACCTTGGGCATGGTATGTCGGATAGATGTGTCTGAATGGTGCTCCTACTGCAAGAGACTGTCCTTGTTATGTGTCCTGCCTTGCTGATGGGCCCATCCTCGTTTGATACCTACCTATGCATGCAGACCGTATGCACACTCCTCCTCGTTGCAACCCTTATGCTGACCCTTCTTATAAGAGGTGGTGATAGAATGCAGCGGTTATAGGCGAGAGTATCAGTCTGGTCACAGCACCGTTCGGGTTCGGGTTTGGTGTATNGGGGGGGGGGGGGGGGGGGGGACTGTGTCGGAAGAGGGCGAAGAACATCAGATAAGAACGTAAATCGAACCGTGTAAAGCGCGCGCGCGTGTGTGTCCATGTGTGTCCGCGGTACGGGATGCCATTGATAATAACATACAGCAAACGATCCTGTGCGATATCGGACTTCTACGTCAGCAGAATCGTGAGCATCGCCCTGCTGAGGAGACGAAAGGCACGCCTCGGATACCTCTAGATTCTTCGTTCTCTGATCCTCAGGCTGCTTTCCGTGTGATGAACACGATACTCTTATTATGGGGTTGTTGCATACTCAAGTCATCTGGGAGGTCTGTATGTCTGTCTGCTAGGTATGCGTGGTGAATGCGAAGATGTGACTTGGTTGGAACCGAATGGGCGCTGCAGGCTATGGCACAGTGTGTGGGTACCCGCTGCTGCCGAATCGAATCACCATGCCCATTCCGTACCGGGCCCGCCCTCTTGCACTGGCAATTCCTTCAATCCAGTTGCCAATCCCTGACCCCTCCCCTCCGCCAGCCCTCCATCCCTCCCACCCCCAGCGCCCCATATCACAGTATCCCACACAGTACTATGGGCAACGAAACCTTTCCGGGGTGTTTCTCTTAGCCCCCCAAGCGCAGTGGGCCCCTCCCTTGAAAATCTTCACTGTGCCCAGCGACCAAGGCCTGCCAGGTAGTTATCAGGCCGGCCAGGTAGGTACATACGTGGTGGTCGATCTGCTGGGCTACTGCTATAACGGGCTACAACGGGCAGGGCAGCGTGTACCTAGCATGAGACGTCTTCGCCCCAGCGGCCTGCATTCAGTCAACCTGACATAAGTACTAGAACTGCCAGCCCACCACCACCACCTTCACGCCTTTTTCCTCTTCACCTTCCAACCCTCCCTACCTAAACCTACAGTTCACGGGCAGGCCTAGGATTGTAGATAGCTTCATCCACAATCCTATCCATCCTCTCCTCTCTCTCCCTTTTCGACCTTGCCGAATAAAGAGAAGAAGAGCCTTCTTTGCTTTCTCCGAGTCCCACCATTGCCGGATCTCGACCGACCCTCGACTCCGTCCACCTCCCACCTCGTCGACTGAGTACGCCTCGACTGTATCGCCACCTACATCGAGGCTCACGATCATAAAAAAAAAAGCAAGAAGCCTGCCTGCTGCCTGAATGTCCGACCGCGCAACACTTGCATCACCGGCGGCAAATGGTCACTAGGAGAGCCACTGTATGTGCTGTTCGACTTGCATCTCGTGTGCAAGAAGGCCAATCAAATCTAACAAAGAAGGATCCAGCCCCGTTCTCCTCCTGATATATATCCACAAACCTCTTCGCGGCGGCAATAGCCAACAAACAACCCCATACAGTCTTTGTATGCCCTGCCACCGCGTAATTGTCTCGTCGCTACTCCCGGGTCTTTGGTCCTTTCCTCACCGGCCCTAGTGATTATCCCACTTGATATTTTCTGCCACCCTCGTCCTGTGCAGACAATTCTCCCTTCAGCTTACCTTGACCTCGTCGTCCTGGGGAAAGAAACAAAAGATTGCATTGCTGCTGGAATATTGCCCTTGCATCTTTTGGTATTTCTCCCACTTCTTCCGAGCAAAGTATCAGGGAATATCCATGGGAGCCTTCTAGTCGTTCGGGTTGTGTCACCTTTTCTGTAAGTATACCTCGCTTCCCACCTCCGCCCCTCCCTCCCTCCATGTATCACCTTATTCCAGCAACGCCCTTCACCCAGACTCTCCTCGTCCTGGTACACCACGTGGAGCGGAAATCATGTTGGACACCAAAACGGAAAGAGCATGGAGAAAAAATGTGAGACGCCATTCCTGAGCGTTATCACCTCTGACAACGCCACGCGCCTTGAAATATCTCTCGTCGGTTGTTGATTACATCACATTCCAAGGCCTAGGCTTCGGATGCCGAATGCATCCTTTAAAATCCCGGCTCCGCCCATTGCTACCGTTGGCTATGAAGCTATTCACTGGTTTGCGAGTCATCGCGAGAGTCCCGAAAGCGAAATAAAAACCACACTTCATACATACCATGGAAATATCCACCGAGTTACATAATGCTAATAGATCCTTCCTTCTTCCCAGGCTTCTTCGAGCGCCCAGTCTCCCCTCCGGAAGCCACCATCGCTGTTGCGTCTGACCCGTGGCTTGAGGTCTGGAGGAAAATTTTCCCCTGTTTACCTCACGTAAAACCTCCTGTCCCTAAGCCTGACGGTCTCGAACCCCCCGAGTTCTTGACATCTTACCTTTCATCACCTCCTCAGCGGCCACCCGCTTCTTTGGGTATGCCTTATACACCTCCGTCTCATCGCTCACCCGCCTCTTCGGCTCCTACTTCGCCCGACATGAGCCGGAGATCATCCATCAACTCGGCTACCCCTAGCTCACCGAGGCCGACTCTACCTCGGTCTTCCTCGTATCTTACAAGACATAGGAGAACATCCTCGGCAACAGCCGCGCCTCCTGTTTCCGCGCCTTCGACTCTAACACGTTCGGTCAGTGATGGGCCAACCCCCGACATCACCCCCCCGGGGACGTCGGATAATCTAAAGGGTATGCTTACCACCCAAGCAACTTCCATCAGACCGTCACCGCCCCCGGTTGCTGATGCGCGAGCAATGCCTCCAGGGGCCATCATCTCGCCCCCGGAATCGTCTAGTGAAGATGAAGGGGTTGCCGAGCTGAAGGAGAGGGGAAGGCAGATCGAGAACATGAAGGAACTGAAGGAGGCGGTGAGCGCGATACCGCAAGCTCGCTCTGTCTCGCCAACGAGAACTTCGCCTGGCGACCTGCTCTTATTACCCTCTCAGAAGAACAACCTGACTGATGGGCCACGACAAAGCCTGCTCACTGCAGGCCTACCGGCTCTCAAAACCTCGGGCCGCAAGATTTCCCACTCAAGGTCAAACACAGATCCCCACGTCTACATCTCTAAATCTCCCGAGCCATCGGTAAGTGGATCCGACGATGGCTCGGAGCAAGATGAGCCCACGGTGAAGCCACCAATGGTACGAAAGAAGTCTGGGGAATTGGTCAGGCCGGCACTTCGGCCTTCGTCGTCGCACAGAAGGCCCTCGAGTATGCCTGGTACCCCGACTTTCTCAAAAGCCGTGCACTTTGATTCGCACCTTGAGCATGTGCGGCACTTCCTCCAAGTTGACCGGCCGCTCGCTGTCAGCGCGGGCTCCTCCCCAACGGAGAACTACGAGAGTGATGCCGAGTACCCCTTTCCAACTGATAACAAAGCCAGCTCCCGCTCCCCGCCCTTTGAATGGGTGATCGTCGTTGGCAACTTCCCCACAGAATGCCCGTCCCGAAAAGCATTGCCGGTTCATGTCGAGAGGGTGTGGATGTCTCCGGATCAGAAATCCCTGATTGGATCGATTGATGTCGCCAACTTGGCTTTCCAGAAGAGTGTGGTCTGTAGATTCACGTTCGACTATTGGAAGACTGTATCTGAGGTAACTGCCGAATATCACCATGAGATCCGACCCAGGGATACCGAAACCGCCCACGATCGATTCCAGTTCAGCGTTAAATTGTCTGACCTCGCCAATCTGGAATCCAAGACGCTCTTCTTCTGCATCCGATACAACGTGGACGGTCGTGAATATTGGGATAACAACAACGGTGTCAACTTTCAAGTCGACTTCCGCAAGAAAATGCTGCCTCAGAATGGAAAGAAGGGTTTCCAGGGAGCTGCCTCTCGACCGGCCAACGGTCTGCCCCGCAGCAACCGTCGAACCAACCCCTCGACGGCCCCGCGGCCCAAGTCTATGCCAATCGGAGCATTGGACGAATTCGGGCCCGGCACCAAACTGCTCAACTTTGATCAGCCTATCCATGAATTTCTGGGCGAGCCGGAGACAACTGGTCTGCGCCTCAAAAATCCCAAGCCCAAGGCTAGCCTGCCTGGGGACGGTCTCTCTAGCAGATTGCCGGCTCCAAGCGGTCAGGCTTTTGCCAACCGGTATGACTTCGGAGCTTCACTTAACGCAGCGAAACAAGCGCGTAAGGATCAGCGAAATGATGGCCTGTACATGAAGCCTAATAAGAGAGCTTCGTTCAGTATTGGCCCTGAGACTGAAACATCTCCGCCTGAGACGGCTGCGCCCTCTCCGCCATCAGCTCCTGCAATCGGCTCGCAAGCCTCGGCTAATGCTCCTATTCCCGGGATAAGCTCACCCTCCTCGGCCACCATTAGGTCCTCTTCCTATGAAGAGATTCTCAACAAATACTGCTTTGTACGTGCACCCACCGAGCGCCCAGCCTCACCCAGATTACAACAAGCGTCCACAAAGTCTACTTTGTGATGTATGGCTAACCAATATATCGCTGCAGTTCAACGGATCCAAGCAGTCTGGTCCCCCGAATAGAGACGGGACCTTGCGCAACAGCGGTCGATATGATGGCATGGATGAATCTGGGACTCACGGCTCCAACAGCTCCAATTCAAGCTCGAGCGGTAGCCCCAACATGGGCGACCGACCTCATCGCGGGGCAATTCATCATACACTGCGCCAGAACGTTAATCCGTATTTCTTCAATGGATATTTGTCAGCAGTTGGTGCCTCGCCAGCTGACTCGCCGCGTCAAAGTCCACCTTCGGTCTCATCACACTCCCTCGGTTCCCCGGATGCTAGCACCCCGACCGGCAGATCAGCATCTCCGGGCACCATGGCCGGCTTCCTTCCCTTTGCTGGTACGTCACGGATCGCCTCCCCCGCCGACCTCGCTCCATTCCACGTTCAACATTTTCCAGACCGTTTTCCATTCGCTTCAGATACTCATGCTGCGACAGCAATCAGGAGTTAAAGGGTCGGTGAATTGACGTGATACTCATTTCACAAAGACGCCTGACAGCTTCGGGAAGTCGAAAGCCGTGACGGCTCCCACAGCCGGCAGGCGAAACATACATATTATCACTACAGCCTTCTCAAATCAGCTGGGCTGGCCAATGTACATTCCCTCATGCGCGGCTCAAAGTCGACGTGGATACGCTTCGCATTCGTCACATGTTTTACATCATGCTCTACTAGAGCTTTTTCGAGTTCTTTTTCATGCATTTTATTTTCCGGCAAGGCGTTCTAGGATTTTGCATGGCGCTGGCGAAATTATGATACCACCCGAAGCATACGACCCGGTTGGAAGGAAACGTGACCACGGTTCATATGGCTGATGCACTTTGCTTCTAGCTGACCTGTTCAGGGAGCGCTGGATCGGAAGCAGGCGAATCGGGAAAGGATTACGGGGGGTTAATGCATAATTTTCTATACTCCTACGTTTCGCAGCTTTGCGTTTTCTTCAGACCTAGCGGCATTTCAGAAGCGATTTGAGTTTTTAGGTGTGTGTCCGGCCATCGCCGATGGCTTGGATGGATACATGGGGCCAAGGACGGAAAACACCAATGGTTCGGCTCGGTGTGGAGTGGAGAGTCACGTTGAGCTTCATGGTGATGGATATGGAATGCCGAGATCTAGAGAGGTTGCGGTGTCGATACAAGATAGCGATCAACAACCCGTTATTGCTTCTCAGTCCTCTCCTGCTGTTCCGTATCCGCCCCATGGGTGCTTGACCACATACGTTTAACGTTCTAGGAGGGGTTCTTGAGCGACTAGATGCAGGATAATGCGGGGGGGGCAGCATGTATGCGTTAGTCTTGATGCCAGACTGTTGACCCACTCACTCCTGCGTTGTGTTGGCCCGTCACATAAAAAACCGGGCGCATCAGGCTGGTTTCGAATGGGACAGGGAGGGAGAAAGAAGGAGGGAAGACCGCGCTACGCGCAGACAAAAACAAGCAAAAAAAAACACCAAACGAATTTTACGAGCGAGCAAACGAACAAGAACAACAAAATGGATGGGGATAAAAAGGGTCACCACGGAACCACTGGGCGGAATGGGAAAAGAAAAATGGGAAACGGGGAAATGAGGACGACGACAATACATAGATGAGAGTACACGTAGGTTATAGGGGTTTGAAAATAGAAAAACAAGAAGCCTGGCAGTGTTGCGCAAATGTCCTTTCTCTCCCTTCTCTCTTACTGTTTACTATCGTTGATGTGAACTGTGAATCTTCAATTCGTGACCACATGCCTATTTGGGTTGATGCCTCTTTTCTTTTCTTGGGCCGGGTTTTTCTTGGGCCGGGTGAGTGAGGCTTCGGAGGGGCGCTGGGTGTGGGCTGGTGGGTTGTGTTTGTGTAGGTACGTCGGGTACTGAGAAGATGGGGAATATGGGGAAGAGGACCGGCAGGGGAGAGGGGGGTGTCGAGGGAGTGAGAGAAAGTGGGAATGGGTGTGGTCTGTCTGTCTACTATCAGGTAAGAATACGGTCACTGTGTGGGGTTGGGAGGTTGTTGTCCGGATCCAGGGGGGCCTCGTTAGAAATAATGAAAAGGTAAGGTATATTCGAACTGTGTTCAACGTATGTAAGAGCGAGGGAACAAGCGGCCTTCAGTAAGAGACGTGGCAGAGAGGCGAAGTGGGGTCTGTTATTTTGGATGCGGCGTTGCGATGCCTCGTCCGGTCGAAAAAGAAAGGAAAAATGATATTTTATTAGATAATTGGGGGGCCCTTGACATGAGAGGTTCCCGCTGTATCCAACGGGATGGCTCGATAGTTTCTCGAACGCGCCCAATGGATTCGTTTTCATTGTTAAGGAGAGGAGAGAGAGACAGAGCTGTGGAGTCGGGAGTCGGCGCGGAAATGTCTTCTTGGCACCTAAGCTAGGTCACTCTTCGTTCCCGCGCCTGGGCAGCCGGTCTATCACGGTTCGTAGGTCGAAGAAGCCCGACCCACCGGGACCCGATCCAGCCCTACATATACGTTTCCGTAGTACGGACTAGGTAGAGTACATGTATGTATGTACTCTGACGTCTTCTCGCCCGTCACGCCCATATGAAGCCTAACCACGCTCCAGCCCCAGATCTCCACCTCGTAGAACACCAACCAAGAGATGGGCTTGTCCGTCTAAGACCCATCGTGAGTTAGTAGCACCTACGAGGTCAACTCTGCTCTAATATTAGTCCATTCATCCCGAACACAGTCTTGTCTCGTTGTTATTATTCGCTCGTCACTAGTCGGGTCATTATTTTGGTTAGGTATCACGCTAGCACCGAGCTGCCTGATATCCCTTGAGAAGCCTTTTCGAGATGGGCTTCTGACTGGGTACGAAGTTGAGTCTTTACTTGCCTACCTATATGGGTAAGTCCGTCCTCGAGGCTTTCTGTACATTGACACCGGGTCCTAAGATAGGTATTCTGGATTCACGCCCTCAGTGATGAACGACCCGGCGGGATGAAAACGCAGATGGATCGCCCCAGGCGGAAGCTTGGCATGTAAACCTAAACTACGGGGGAAAAGAATCGGTGTCAGATCCACGTATATCTACAGGCTAACCATTTGAGGCTATACTCGACGATCTTCTCTTTCCCGCAGAGCCGCCTATGGCTAGCCCAGCATTGCCTGGCTAGCCATACAGGAATAGAACAGGCATTTCAGCTCAGTTAGCCCGGGTTTATATGACCGGCCGCAAATGTGCGTCCGGGGCTAGGGCTTGGGCTGGGCCCTTTATTCCTACGGGCGTGTATATGTGGTTCTCCTCTATTGGCCAGCCGCGGTTACATAGCGGCAGCATACTATGGATGCGATAGCCCACAGCCCCCAAAGACAACGACCGAGTGAGAGAAGGCTAGGTTACCCGTCCCCATTCCAGACGCACCGCTTCCTGCCGACATGAGTCCCAACGGTAACACTGATGTCATTTACCTACTCCTTGGGGAGGAGGCTTGAGCTGTATCCGCAGTCTCGACCACAACTGCTGGAAAGACGGAACCCGGATCGCCCCCTCTGCTTTCCTTAGGTAGGTACGCATGCCCCCCGGATATCGCCCATGACGCAGCTTCAAACCTTTTCGTTGGGCTCCGTGTAAGCCATATAGCAGTGTTGGTGCAAAAATTTTTCACCTCGCCGCCACGTGTGTGCTCGTCGTGGATGTCCTGACTAGAGAAAACCGGGAGCCGGTGAAGAGGAGAGCCCCCTTTTCGAACTCCACTCGGCTTCGCATACCGAACCCAGGAATTCAAATACCCGAATGCCGACATTCCAGTATTATATCAAAAAAAAACAATAGAGATCGTATGGTACGTAATAATGGCTGTTATTGCCGTATCCGAGACCGTAGGAAGCAGAACTGTGGCTCTCACAGATAATTTGGACAGATACTGCATTGTCATATTGGCATACTAATGTGGATTCATGATCATATTCCTAAGGGATCATGGGTTTCATGGTGAGATACTATATTATGGATTATATGCTGCAACCATACATCTATGGGCCGTCACTAAGTGGTCCTGATTCTCATTGTTGGATGAAATGCAGTTCCGCAGATGACAAGAGATCATTCTCCTTCAGCTCCTATAATCTATTGTTACCCGTGAATTTAAGCTTAGAACTCGGATCCCGTATTCTTGTCCTATGGAAAACTCTTGAATGACTTTGAATCATCCTGGCTTGTTACGGACTAGTTTGGGGAACCAATGCTCAGACACAATGCCTGCTTCTCGCGATGCTGTTGAATATGGTGGTTGGGTTGATGCTTTCTTGGCCACTTATACGTTTCCTGTAGAGTTTTCAAGGGCTGAATCTCACGTAATAGTCTGTAAATCTCTAATGTGACGTGCGTATAGCGGAAGTGGTGGTCTAGCGGTTGTCCGTCAGCGCGGAGACTCAGTGATATGTATCCCTGATGTGCTACTCTTAGAGTTGTAACCGAGACATGTGACACACATGTCAACTAGTCAACCTAAGCTTATAGATTGACGGCTCACCGGCAAGCCCCGATAGGGGCACTCACCAGAATGGTTCCCGAGACTGCGGTAAGCTAAACAAGAGTCCGTGGAGCTGACGTGTCCGTGCAAGGAAAATACCGGGAACTTGAAGCTTAAAATGGCCTGATGGCTATCAGCCATTGGAGAAGCCGTATAGCCTCCATTTTAAGCAGCCTCTTGTTTTGCTCTAGCATCTCCCGAATTTAAGCTCAACCTGAGACATTGCTTACTTTGTTCCGAGTGGGAGACTACAGAGAAGACCCCCCTTTAGATGTCGAGCTAGCAATTAAGGTTGTCAGGTCCACTGCATTTGAATGGTGTTTTGGCTTGCCCTGTAGCTTCTGGTGGTGGCGGCCACCCTTCATATGATATCTATCTATCCTGGCCCCTGGCCTCAAATTTGCGAAATCCATGGCCAGGAAGAATGGTCGTATACCTAAGGTGTCGAGGCGGAATGTAGATGGGCCTCGTAATTACCTTATTTGGCCTCCCACCTCTGCGTAGCCGTACCCTCCTCGATGTTAGGAGTATCTGCTACGGATGTCGGCGCTTATACGCCGTACATTAATACGGGTTTAAGTGCCCCTATGCAACCCACAACATTTCTTTTACTTCGTGATCATATTTCGGGGAACTCCCCCCAATGTGAACGATTCGTAGTCGTCATATCTCAACACTACAAGATGACCTAAGGTTTCGACCCGTGCCATATATGAGCAGAGTGGTAGGTTGCGGGCGCGCGCACTCCAGTATCTTCTACCGCCAGTCTAGCATCAAGAGCACATAGCTTGTGGGATCGTCTGTTCCATGGGGATTTCGTGTCCAAGTCACGTCTAATCCGCCTTCCGCTCGCGTCATCTCTCATTCACGGCAATATGAAGCTCTTAGGATGTCTTCACCTGCTTCCTATTGCTGTGAGTGTCATAGCTATAGGGAAGGAATCTCCAGGACAGGACAAGACTATCAGTCTCGGAGGCGGCGATGACAACCACTTTGGCGGTGGTTTCGGCCACCACAGACACGGACCGCACCGCCATCATGGCTTCATTAACGGCGACCACAATGCCTTCGACAGTATAACTCAGTCTATCAGTGTCACAAGCAGCACGCAAACGTCTGATACCTCGACCGCGACTTATACGACACATACATATGCGCATCACGGCCATGGGAATTCTCCACGCTTCATACATGGTGGTGGCCCTCTTGGGGGCGGGGGGGATTATGGGAATAATAGAGCCGTCAACCACGGAGGATCAGGAAATGAAAATGGAAATGGCTATGGGGCACCGCATAAGGGGGGCAATGCCCGACATCCGCATCCACGTCCGCATCATCACCATCATCGACCTCATCCACACGGGGGTTACTGTCCGGTATCGCGTGTTACAGTCACGGCCACCCACACAAACACCGGGACCTACTCTACCATCACAGTAACGGCCGCCGCGTCCCCTTACACGATGGACATAGTAAGCTCTGCTCTTATCCAATGCTCTTTGGGTTGCATCTAGCAAACCGCCCTTGCTGATGTCCAGGCTCGGGGGCGATGAGCAGTCCGCCTTGGGCCAAAAGCAGTGATGGCTGACTCTCAAATGTTTTGAGTAGGCGAATACAAACACATTAACGATAAGTGCTACTTGGACCAGCTCGTGGGTAGGTTTTTCCAAGCGGCTGATTTTATGCCCACATGTTCTTACCACCATGTTTGGTGAGCTCTACATAACGATATTTCGCTAATTATCTCAAACGTATAGACTAGTACTTGGTCTTATAGTATCTCTGTTCCCACGTCATACCATACATATGTGAGTGAGCATTTTGGGCATCCTGGTTTGACTTAATGACACGATTTCTACCACCCTCTCCATTCTCAATATAGTCTTACCCAAAGATTGACATTAATATTCTAACGCATTTTCTGGAGTGACCGTTTCTGATCCCGAACATTCCAGACAGACACGACGACATCTTCTCCATGTTCCACCAGCTTGTCCGTAACTACGTCTACCTCGACTTCTACTACCAGCTGTCCAACTTCGAGTACATCCACATCTATTCTTACTACTACAGTAACAAGCGCTGGAACCACACGCACGTCGACGATCACGAATACGATTACAAGGCCGGGTACTACGCTTAGCTCTACCACCGCAAGCACCTGGACAGGCACCGGCACCGGCACAGAAACAGGACCAGGAACTAAGAGTGAAGCAGGATCAGAGGGAGATTCCGGTGGCTCAACATCAGGCGAAGGTTCATCTGGGGGAGAACCCTCCGGAGAGTCGGGAGAAGAGCCAGAATCAGGTGGAGAAGGAGGGGGAAAACCAGAAAAAGGAAGCAGCAGCAGCACCGCTACTCTATCTACTGTCACCTCCTTCTTCACAAGCACATTTATAAGCACTCTGACTGTGACGGGACCGGGGGCGACTACATACACTTCAACAACATTCACAAGCACAATTACCAGCCCACAAACGAGTACTCTGACCAGGTCAAGTACAGTAACTTATACTTCAACTGTTACTAGTACAGCCACGAATTCGGAGACAACATTCACGTCCACTTTTACAAACACAAGAATAAGCACCCTAACCGGAATAAGAACCACCGGGACTGACACTGTTACTAGTACAGCCACGAGTTCGGGGACAACATTCACGTCCACTTTTACAAACACAAGAACAAGCACCCTAACCGGAATAAGAACCACCGAGACTCACACTGTTACTAGACCCAGTACAAGGACCTTTACGTCTACCCTCACAAGCACCATAACAAGCTCTGGCACTACGTTCACGTCAACGCTCAGAAATACAAGAACAAGTACCCTCAGTGGCAATGGTGCAGCATTAGGAGCTAGCACACAGGTTGGGCCGGTAACTAGTACTTACACATCCACTATAAGAAGCACCATCAGAAATTCAGACACTACATTCACATCGACGATCAAAAATACAAGAACAAGCACCATCAGTGCAGAGGCATTAGGGCCCACCAACACACGGGTTAGATCGTCAACAAGCACTTACAGGTCTACTATCACAAGTGCCATTGCAAGTTCGGGTACTACGTTTACATCGACGATTACAAATAAAAGGACAAGTACCTTTACCGAAGCAACAACAGAAGCCAGCACGCAGGCTAGGCGGGTAAAGAGTACCTACAAGTCTACCATCACAAGCACAATCAGCAACTCAGCTGGTGCATCTACGGTCACCATTACCAATAAAAGAACAAGCACCTTCAGCGCAGTAAGCGCGGCGGCATCTACAGGCAGATACTCGTCGAGCCCTTCCGGGACCGCCGCCGCCGCCAGCGGGCCCCAGACGAGGACCTACACATCGACCATCACGAACACGATCGTCAACTCCGACACCACGTTCACGTCCGTCTTCGCGACGACGGGGATAAGGACCGCGGGCGCGGCGACAGGAGCTGGCACGCGGAACGGCACGTCGGCCTCGACGACCACGCGGACCAACACTGCCACTGCCACCGCCGCCGCTGCTTCGACGTTGACGTTCACGTCCACGATGACGCAGACGAACACCGTCAGCGGCTCGGTCGTCACGCTGACGTCCACGACCACGGGAACAGTGACGGTAGGCGTCGGCAGCAGCAACAATCCTAGTGCGACGGCGTTCTCGACCACGGGCCCGCGGACCGGGTCCGCATTCGGCAACCAAACCGGCTCGACGGGCGCGTCGTCGGCGGCGGCTACGGATCTCACTGCTACCGGCGGCGCAACCACTGGCCTAAGCACTAAGAAGAGCGGATCAGCCGCGGCTGCGTCAGGTGACAACGCATTGAGCAGCAGTGGCTCGGCCGGAGGCGTCGCCGTGGTCACGATTACCGCGTCAGCGGCGTCCGGCGTGGAGGTTATTACGAGTACAAGGACGAGTGCAGTGGTGGGCACATTTACGTCCACACAGGATTCTTCGACTTTTGTAAGTTTTACCTAATAGTAGTAACAGCAATATGTGGACTCACTCCCCTTTCGATTTCGTGTTATCAGTCGTCCCGACGGGAATGCTAACGCGCGCATCGCAGACCAGATCATTCACCAGCACATCCAGCACATCGACGAGAACGACGACATCGCGCACGGCGTCGTCGACCGGCGGGGACTTCTTGTCGGAAGACGACGCGGTCCGCAGGGCGCCGGACAAGCTGATGCTGGCGGGTGTCGTGTTTTTTACCAGCATTCTGAGGTTTTTATTATGAGCGGATAGGCCCACCCAACCCACCACCTTTTGAACGTTGATGAAGAAGATGTTCAGGCTGTTGCTGAGACATAGGGGTGGGGTGTCTAGGTATCTCTCGTATATACAAGTAAGGATTACATATATGCATATACACATGGCACTGCAGAAGAATGGATGAGACCCTCAAGTGAGGGTCTCGCATGAAGAACGATATCATTAATAATATTGAATTCTGTTGGGCCCTGCGCGCTCGTCTACATTGCCCCTCTCCAGCATTCGCGATGTCCACACTGCGTAATTCAATCTGCCGTAAGTAGCCGTCGCTGACTGATGCTGAAGTTATGCCCGCCATCCTTACCAGGTAGGTAGTAGAAAAGAACCAAGTGCTCCGATGAGGTTGCGTGATATTCTCGGTGGATGCGATTGCACCATTCGTATTAATCTACTATGCCACCGTATGTGCAGCAAACGCAGCTCCGATTCGGCACTCGGAATGGGGAGAGTTGCGATAGGGACCTCCTCCCACGTCATTTCCGATATCGATAGGCAACGAGATGCCTATTCTAGCCAAGAGGCCGTTCGGGTATGCCACCCCTGTCCCTCCCTCCCTTCTCCCAGTACTGCCCTTCTCCTGGCAGATCTGAGATAGGACATTGCGAGGCCAATGGCGCCCGCTCGTCGCAGCCCCCGTTGGCGATCATCGCCGAAAGAAGCTGCGAGATAGTTGCATTGGACCCGGGCCGCTACTTCCAGCTAGCCAGTGTCCACACCGACTGATAGGTCCTAGCGCCACGGACAATAACAACAACATCAATGCCCGCACGCAGGTCTCTATTACCGGCGGACGATGGGCGAGGGGCGTCTTCTACAAAGCCGACCAAGTCCCCGCGTCCTCCTGAGCCGCGACGCTCTTTTCGAGCTCCTTTACTTCTTTTACGCCGGTTGACAGACGCCTGGTATTACAATGTCGTCATTGGCGCGTCTACTGGTCGTCCTCGCGGCCGCAGCAGGCCACGGTTCGGCCCAGTTCGTCACGCCGCCTTCCTCGCTGACGGAGGTCGTCGGCTACGCGGGGGTGCCCGTCCGGTACAAGGAGGTGCCGGCGGGGATCTGCGAGCAGGACCCGGGCGTGAAGAGCTACTCGGGCTACGCCGACGTGGGCACGGACGAGCACATCTTCTGGTGGTTCTTCGAGGCGCGCAACGAGGATCCGGCGGAGGCGCCGCTGACGGTCTGGATCAACGGCGGGCCCGGGTCGAGCTCCATGATCGGCCTGTTCGAGGAGCTCGGCCCCTGCCGCGTCGACTACTTCGGCCGCGTCTACGACAACCCCTACTCGTGGAGCAACGCGAGCAACCTGCTCTTCGTCGACCAGCCGAGCCAGGTCGGGCTCTCGTACTCGCGGCCCGTGCCGGGGTACCAGGTCCGGAGCGGCGACATCATCGTCCTGCCCGACGACACGTCCTGCCCGGACTATGCGCCGCCGGGCTCCTGCGGCACCTACGCGTACCCCGACGTCGCGCTGACGGCCAACTCGACGGCCAATGCCGCGCCCAACTTCTGGAAGACCCTGCAAGGGTTCATGGGCGCCTTCCCGCAGTACTCGCGCAACGGCTTCCACTTCGCCACCGAGAGCTACGGCGGCCACTACGGCCCCATCTTCAACGCGTACATCGAGGAGCAGAACGCGCGCAACATCTCGGGCGCCAAGCAGATCCAGCTCGAGACGGTGCTGATAGGCAACGGATGGTATGCGCGCTTTCGTCCTCGTCAACATGCTCATATTTCAAATAATCCAGCCTCCCCAGCCCAACTTAAGCGATACATACACCCGGTTTAATGCGTAGGCTTTACTAATGCCGCGTGTATAATTATGTGTAGGTACGAACCGCTTGTGCAGTACCAGGCCTACTATAACTTCACCGTGTCGCCGGGGAACACGTACGACTACGCGCCCTTCAATGCGTCTGCCGCCGCCATGTTCTACAACAACCTGTACGGACCCGGCAATTGCGTGGACCGGCTGCGTGACTGCGAGGCCACAGGGCGCGATGCCACGTGCTCCGCGGCCGACAATTTCTGTGAGTAGTAGCATCTTAGTCCAGAGTCGTAAAATTACCCTTTTTAGGGGCCTTAGTAGCAAGATATTCACCCTTGGGGCTTCTTCTGAGAGTAATAAGAACGCCCCAAACACGCCCAAATACTCTTGGCCAATGGCCAAGCCATATTACTAGAAAAGAGAGACAAACAAAAAGAAAAGCTGACTCAATGTCGCAGGCGCGAACCAGGTCGAGTCCGTGTACGACAACCTGCTCAGGCGCGACGAGTACGACGTGCGGGAGCTGACGCCGGACCCGTTCCCGTACGGCTTCTACCGCGACTACCTGAACTCGGCGGAGGTGCAGGCGGCCATCGGCGCCTTCACCAACTTCTCCACCAGCAGCGGGGCCGTGGGCGCCGCGTTCGGGGGCACGGGCGACGACGCGCGCTCGTCCGGCACCGTGGCCGCGCTGCGCTCCCTGGTCGCGGACAGCAACGTCACCGTGGCCCTGTACGCCGGCGACGCCGACTACAACTGCAACTGGCTGGGCAACGAGGCGATCGCGCACGCCGTGGGCGCGGCGCCGCTGGGCTTCGCCGAGGCCGGGTACGCCGACATCGTCGGCGTGCCCGACGAGGCCGAGGTCCGCGGGCAGGTGCGGCAGGCGGGCAGGCTCAGCTTCGCGCGCGTGTACGAGAGCGGGCACGAGGTGCCGTTCTACCAGCCGGCGCTGGCGCTGGCGCTGTTCGGGCGCGCCATCGCCGGGCGCGACATCGAGACTGGCGCCGTCGCCGTCGGCGCGGAGTACCGCTCCAAGGGCACGGAGAAAAGCACCTACCGCCAGGGCAACGCCACCGTCCAGTGGCAGGTCCTGCCCGCCAATGCCACGTACGATACCGCGACTAACCGCCCGGGCCCGCCGTGGCAGCTGGGCTCGCCCGAGGGGCAGGAGATGTTGCTGAGGAGGGGTAGTAGGAGTTTTAGGTCGCGCCGGGGGAGGGGTTGAGGCTTTTGCGGAGAGGGAAGGAAAAGGAGAGAGAGAGAGAGAGAGAGAGAGAGAGAAAAAGCCTTCGTAATGGGAGATGGGCCTGTGATTATTTTTCGATAAGCATAATGTAATCTGTATCCTTCAACTACGACTTCGTCCCGTGTCTGCTGCAAGCAGTCACAACTTCGACGTAATATCCCCCCATTTTGCTAGATGCAGTATCAGGCTGTTATGAAGACGCTGACTGGTGTGGTCTGTCACAGTACGCTGCTTACGAGTGCTGGCCTGTTTGAATATGATTTAAATTCTTATAGGTCTGTGGACTCATTCCTGCATACATATATTACTTAGGTTCATATCCCTTAGGCGGGTGCTTGCCGTCAGGGGTTTCCAAGCTCGAGGTGTAATACACTGGGGCTTTGTTCCCGCCCCACGCCTTCTTGATGCTGGGCAGCACCGTGCGGTTGTGCAGCGCGCCCGCGTCGCCGAGGTTCGGGCCCGGGTAGCGTTTGGTGCCCTCGTCCTCGTCGTCGTTGAGCGGGCCGGCGTACGACGAGTTGAAGTACATGTCCTCCAGCTCGACGTCGCCGGACCAGCGGCGGACCTCGTCGCCCGTGGCGTCGGCCACCATGCGGAACACGTTGGCGCCGACGTCGAAGCGGCCCAGCGTGTGCAGCCCCCAGTTGGCCGACACGGTCGCGATCCCGCTGTAGTGGCTGTAGTAGCCGTCGTCGACGGTGCCGACGAGGTCCTCCGGCACGGCGTCGCCGAGGAGGACCGCGAGCACGCGGTTGCGCGCGCGGTACGTCTCGTTCTCGTCGAAGGTGACGAGCACCAGGGTGCGCCGCATGAAGCGGTCGTCGTCGAGCAGCGGCTCGAGGAAGTCGCGGGTCCAGCGGCCGGCGACGGTGACGTCGGTGTTGTGGCCGTCGCTCGTCATGTTGGGCGTGATGAACATCCACTGGGGCAGCGTGCCGCCCTCGAGGTCCGCGCGGAACACGGTCAGGTTCTTCATGCACGCGAGGCGGTCGACGCTCCCCGCGTTGGCGTCGTAGCTGACCGCCGGGTTGTGCTTGCGCACGTAGTCGTTCTTGCCGTTGCGCTGGTTCACGTACCCGGTCCCCTGGAAGCCGCTGTACGGCATGTCCTCCTGGTACTCGCCCCACGAGATCCCCGCGTCGGCGAGCAGATCGATCACCGTCGACACGTTCGCGTCCACCTGCGAGAAGTCGTCGTGCTGCATCCCGAAGTAGTCGCCGGCGATGGAGCCGATGTAGTTGGGCTGCGACGGGTGCGTGAGCGCGTGGTAGTTCGACAGCGTGATCCCCTTCTCGGCTAACCAAGCCAGGTTGGCTATGATAGGGTGTGAGTGAGCCTTTTCGTTTTCTCTTTCGACGTCCGCCAGCGCGGAAGGCGGTTTACTTACGGTCACCTATCGCCATGTCATAGTCCGTGTTCTCGAGCCATATGATCGCCAACCGGTCAAATGCCTTGCCCTTCACATCGCTCGTGGGGCTCAGGGTCTTCGCGGTAGCCCTCGCCTTCTCAACATCGCGGGTCGCCGTTGCGGTGTACGTATGCTCTACCTGCGCGACGACGCTGACCGCGAGAATCAACGCTGACGAGATGATGGAATGCATTATGGGCTATAGACTCCTCGCAGGGACGAGACGACGGCGGCCACGGTAAGACAAGACGCCCAAGGACGGGATCGAGAGCCCTCACGTCCGTCTTAAATCTCACCCCAATCCCGAGGTCAAGCCACCCGCGCTTATTATGGCACAGCTATATGAACATATTAAGAAGCCGGATCCACAGTAGACACATGCATGCAGATCCGGCGATCATTGGCTGACACGGCTTCATTGAGCCGTGAATAGAAAATATTTCTTCATGGGGCGGGGTACGACGCCGATTGGGAAGGTAGAAATTCAGCATATCAGCTCCAGAATTAGATTGCCAAGTTAATCTGTACAGAAGGGTTAGGTAGACTACTAGAGTAAAGGAAGGTGGATTTACATCCTACCCAGGCAATTAGGTTGAGCACTGATCCGCTTCCGTGACATTGCGCCCTCGCAGAAGACAGTTGTGATGTAGGCTTAAAGTCTATAACGGAACTTAGTGAACCCCTACTTCATGATCTTGGCCTTGAGTTGACGGGTACGAGAAGTGAATTCACCAGGTTTTGCTTTATACTTACCTTGATTTGTACGCAACCATATGTACTCGACCAAACTCGAGTTCTAGATGGGTGAAGATCATGTCCTAACACGGCCTGCACATGGATCACTATCAGTGGGATTGGGAATGGACTACGGGCCTACTACCTCCTACTAGGTAGGTAGGAGGAAGGCGAACCAAAGATGCGGCGCCTTTAGTGAAGCTGAAGGCCATTCAGGAACGCCAAACAGGAGAAGAGCGAAAGATTGCGAGGTGTCGGAGTTCTCTACAGGTTGCATACGCTGATACGTTGTAGTGATACGACCTGGACATCGATGACCACAGGGAGAATGGGGCACGTGGGGCTTGAACGGTCAAGGATTGGGGCAATGCTAAACATCCCTGTCGGCCTGTCGGCATGTCTCATTGGAAACCTGAACCGACGAGTATCGTGGAACCGGGAGAGCTGCTTACTTTCGTTTTTCAGCGATTGGCTAGGTAAGGTTACCATTCCTGAGATGTTTACTTTGCCAGCGACTTCCATCTTCAGCTTTACCGACACACTTACAACGTCATCCGTAAAGAAACTCGAGGAGGGGCGACCAGAAACTGAAGGCGTGAAAGTTTCATAATTATTCTCGGTTGTCACGATGGGTTGAGAACCAGACAATCCATTCCAATCCTTTCCCCCAACTCCTCCTCTGCTTGAAAGGCCACCATCGGCATTACATCCATATCCTTCGAAGTAGTATTCATCTTTACTGAATATTGTTTACCACCTTAGCCGACAATGAGTGTCATCGATGTTCGCGGATTTTTCACTTCGCTGGGCCAGCAAGGGCAAGAAAGTCGGGAGAGTCCGCCAACCTATTCCTCACTGCCCACGACGCCAGATGACGATGTAACGGCTGCGTGCCCGAACCAGCGTAGGAATAACGATGACTCAGCCACCTATATGGCGAGCCGAGAGCATGCTCCACGCTCTCCCTGCCTTTCTCGCTTCCTTGCCGATTTCACCCTGGGCTTTGCCGACGGCCTCACGGTGCCCTTTGCACTGACCGCCGGCCTCTCGACGCTCGGCCAGACGAGCACCGTCATCTACGCGGGCATGGCCGAGATCTGCGCGGGCTGCATTAGTATGGGGATTAGCGGATACCTCGCGGCCCAGGGAGAAGGGGCTACCTCGAAGGGCAACGACGGTCGCGATCGCGAGGAGAAGCTGGATGCGAACGCCGAGGACAGCGTGCAGAAATACCTTGCTCCGTTGGATCTACCGCCGCAGCTTCTGCGGCGGGTGAGGGCCCACGTCGACTGCTGCCCAGACGTCCAACGACGGGTGATGTCCGCTGCTTCATCAGCAGCACCCGACTCGGTTGATGGGGCTCAGAGAGTCTCGCCGGTGGTGGCCGGATTTTCGATCGCTCTCGGATACCTACTCGGCGGTCTTCTCCCTCTCTTTCCCTACTTCTTCGTGGGCAAGGTGGGCGATGGTCTAAAGTGGAGTTTTGCCGTCTGCATCGTGGCATTGTTCGTTTTCGGGTTCGTCAAGGAATATCTGCTGTATCCCGGGTCCGCGTGGGAGGACTTGGAACATGGAACCGAGCTGAGAAAGGATGTGCCGTGGGAAAGGCTCAAGCACTGCTGGTTCGAGGGAATACGCATGGTCGTCCTGGGAAGTCTCGCGGCGGTCGCGGCCCTTGTGTGTGTCAGGATCTTCGAGAACACGTTGTCATGAACCAATCCCAATGCGTTTATTAAGGTAGCCTTCTTAATGATGTCGGGTCTCAAGACTCAACATATTTAACAATGGCTCCCAGAGGGACATGCATAACCTGACAGTCAAATATCCTGCTTGGTGTATCCGCCGTCGAAGTGTTCGACCCCGCTGGCCCCCGAAACCGGCCGGACGATTTTGGGGCATGATATCAACAGCCAGTCTTCCATCGTTGGGCCTTTTTGTCCACATCCCCAAGATTTAGCATATCCTATCCCATAGCTCCGGGAGGAGGCCCACCGGGGCCCATCATCGGAGGCGGCGGTCCTCCACGCCCCATCATCGGTGGAGGGCCGCCCTGGCCGAAGGGCATACCCCCGCCCAGTCCTGGATGCGGGCCCACATCTGGATGAAACTGTGCTCCAGGCCAGCCTCCCGCCACCGGGGGAGGGGGCATTGGCTCTTCTCCCTGAACGGGCATTCCCGGCATAGGCCCTCTGGGCATAGGTCCCCCTGGTACGGGACCTCTCGGCATGTTTGGCGGTTCCCACGGCTCCCCACCTGCTTCGCTCGCCGCGGAGCCGACACTGTCACTTTGTTCAGATGAGCTATATGATGCCGTGGAACTTTCGGCGCTGTCTTTGTCAGACGCGCGTCGGCGATCTGATCGTCGGCGACTCGATTGGCTCGAGCCGTAGGACCTAGCGCGATCTGGGTGGATGATTTGTCAGCGCCATCATCCGCCATATGATAAAACGCTGCAACGGAGAGCCAGCTTACGCCGCCGACAACAGAGCCATGCGGCTATCAACACGATGAAGACCACGACGCCGCTGAGAATCGCCCCGACGCTCGGCTCGGTGCTCGGCGTCGCCTCCTGTGCTGGGACTACCTTGCCCGGCGGGTCGGTTGGTTCGGGTGCGCTCCCCAGAGTCCACGTCGTGATGAATGTCGAGCCCGGGAACGTCAGAACCTGCGTGCGGACCATCTCACCTTCACCTTGAGGGGCTCTTGCAAATGCTCGGTCCGTATGCCGTTGCTCAGCCATGTCTTCTCGCATCCCATATCAGATATCAAATTTCACTAATCGATCAACGAGGTGGAGACAATTCTTTTCGTGGATATAGTTTCGAAACAGCTCTCTCTAATCCGGGGACACAGAGCTCGCCGTTTGGACCGAAGCACAAGAAGCGTTTTTAAAAGGAGCCTCTAAAGACCTTGCAAGTCATGTCATGCTGTATCTCTGTTTCATGTCCCCGAGACCTGCGTCTATGCTGCCACAGGGTCGTCGAGCCTGTGTCAAACGCCAGTGACCTCCGTTGCCTGACAGATAGCCTCGTCCTGGCTACGCATTCCAGACGATCTTGCTCATATCACCATAGAAGCTCACGATCACGCCCTGCAGACCGCCCTTCCACCGTCTCCCGGAACACCTGCAGACTCCCGGCAATCACCACTACTCCCCCCTTTCCAGTCTACACCCAACAGCCGAGATCCCACCTGCCACCGCGCTCAATCTATGAGGGGAGTGCCGGGTCGAAGGGTCTACTACTACTACGACAACACACGGCTGTAAGGTCCCCTCCTGCGGGCACCCGCGGGGGGTGGGCAGGGTGAGGAGGCTTGCTTGGGCACCGAGCTGTGCGTAACACCGCAGGAGCCTCGCGTGCCCGCAGGTGACGGTGGTGACGGTAGTGGTGGGTTGCCTGGAATTTCAAGCATGTAGGTTAGGTATGTGTAGGTATGTGTACCTTACCTCCATGTTATCTAGCCCCATCTCCCGACTCGTCTTTCGTGCGTAGTTAGGTAATACCCGATCGGAAACCGTCCAATCGCCACGCACGCGCCCCCGCCCCTCACTCCCTCACTCCCTCACTCCCTCCTCGCTCGTTCGTTTCCGGCGCGTCGCGAGAAAAGCGCACGCGGTCTGACGAACGAACGAACGAACGAACGATGGTTGAGGAAGAAGGAGCTTGCCGGTCGGACCTGGGACCCTGATGCTGCGGGTAGCCAGATATCGGGGACGCGAACTCGGCCGCCCCGTTGCGATGATGCGGTACCTGCTTGCTGTTGTTTAGCTGTTTAGGCAGGTAAGGTACTTGCCCGCTCGCTTGCATAATTTCTACGCCCCGCCGTCCCTGAACACCGCATCGTCGCGTGCGACGAAGGCGGGTTTGGTTTGCCCCGACGCCTGTGCCCGCCTCGCTGCGCTGGTCGGTTGCTCGGTGTAAGTGGTTTGCGTCATCCTTAAGCTTGTGTTAGGCGTAGGTACGTCGCGTGGTGTCGCATCGCTTGGCTGGGTTGGGCTGGTAGATCGATCGGGCGTGCCTGTGCAACCATAGCTCGGTTCGTCTTGGGGCCGCCCGCGTTTGAGTAGGTAGGGTATCCGGCTTTGCTGCTTAATAGGCGAAATAAAGTAGCGTTGGCTACTGTCTGGGTTTGCTCTCGTTAGGTGACATAGTCACGGTAGTGGAATCTGGCAATACCATCTTACTAGATCGCCCGATCGCACTATCTATCTATTGCTGCTATTTAATAGACATGCCCAGCGATTCATACTCGATATATCCTATACTAACTACCATGAGCTGGGGGTTGCTGTGTAGCATGCCACATCATTCAGGTCGTGTCTCGCTTTCTGGGAAACGAGCGGGTGTAGCCTACCGTCTATATGCAATCCCGTTTGCGAAATAGCAGGGCTCGTACATTGGTATGATGCCATATAGATGCTAATTAGTGAGAGGAAGAATGCTATGTTGAAGGGGAAAAAAATGTTCAGGAAGCATTTCAAAGCCTGAGTAACTGAGGGAAGCAAGTGCATGGGTTGTCTGGATTCCATTTATATTCATCTTACCCTCAGTAAGCAGAACAAGAGCTTGCAAACTTGGCATCCATCTTGACTTAACTTTAGCGTGCGATTTTGAGTTGTTTCTAAAGTCATACTCCGGTAAAGTAGATAGATACATATCTGACAACCGATGAATAAGGTACCTCTGACACAATTGCCAATTACATTCTAAGTATTCCAAGCGACATCATGTGCGATAGGTATCAACATCTTAAATTTTACTATTGGGCACGTTAGTATTAGTCTTATATCAATCACACATCTTAGCTTGAGTCTTAGAGTAGCTTATTATCGCGTTGTGGCTGGCAGGTGCCACTGATCCCTGAAGGGATCCACCACCAGGGACGGTGATACGATACTCTGACTAGTTTATATAGATAATAAATCTCTTTATTAAAAAGAGAGATCTTTTAAATACACACATTTAATTTTACTTTTTTTGCAAGTAATTATTGAAATATTTAATTAAATTTTATTTAAATTTGATAATTATAAGTTTAGTTTTTGTTTTTAATAATAAAAATATTAAATAATTATTATAATTATTTTTTTAAAAAAAT
>JWIU01000092.1:2517560-2546836 GCA_000966885.1 Xylaria sp. JS573
AATAATAAAAACTTTTTTTATTATATAAAAAATAATTTTAAAATATAAATTTTTAATACTTTTTTTTATTATTTTTAAATAACGAATTTGTTTTAAACTTTATTAAATTGCCGTTATATTTAATAGTTGTTATAATAATATAATAAAATTATAAAAGTTTTATTAAATTAAATTACATTTTTTAGTTTTTAAAAATCTAATTTTTGTAGTTAAAATATTACTTTAATTAATTCGCTTTTATTTTTTTATAAGCTTTAGCTTTTTTATAAGTTTGGTTTTTTTTATATTTAATAACTTTAAAAATACATTAAATAATAATAATTAATAAGCTTTTCTTAGCTTTTATTTTATTAACGAGACATTTTACGGGTTTTTTCAGCTATAATAATTTTTAGAAATTTTTTTAATAATTTATTACATAAAATTCTCGCTTTGAAAGCGAAAACAGCTTAAATAAAAAATATTAGTTAAATATTCGTTTTTAATTATTAAAAAGTAAGCGAAAAAATTAAAATCACAAAAAACAACGCGGAAATAAATTCAATTATATTTGCATATATTTAAACTTATAATTTCTTCGATTTTTTTATTAAATTTATTTAATAATAAAAATTTAAAAAATATTATAAAAGATTTTGTAACAATATTATTATAAAGTTAAAAAGGTTTAAAAAACTAAAAAAGCTAAAAAGTCATAAAAACGAGGAATTAATAAATAAACTAAAAAAACCAGCAAAGAAGACTTACAAATACCAAATAAATAAGCCGCTAAGGCCTTGAATTCGAGTTCTTAAACTTATCGCGATTATTATGAAGGCCTCACCGCTGTAACAGCAGTAGCATCTTTCGAACCGACATGGATTAACGATAACATATCGAGTTATGGAGCGTTATCGTTAATCGCACCTAATTTGTATGCAAAAGTGGGTTAGTAGGCATTTGTGGGGATGGTACGTACAGCTGGCAGCTGTCAGGGACCCTCCTATAGTCACGACTTTTGAAAGGCACCTCCGTACTGCTACCGATCGATTGACGTATGGCACGTTACATAACTCGGTAGAGTAAAGATGATCGCAGGCAGACGACGAAAATCCTCAAGTCTGCATCGAACAAGTAAGTTGGTAATGAGTTCCCACGCCGGCGGCCCAGACGGCGCTGCCCCTAGGCCACTACCGGCTGCTGCTGGGAACTGGATAGGGAGATGCCTAAATATGTTTATAACTTACCGCAATTTCCAACAAGACGCTCGTTGGTCCTGCGGAAGCTTGCCCTACTTATTAGTGCGTAAGGTTCTCAGCACCGCCAGACCTGTGGGCTAACTATTGACGCTATTTAGTTACATATTTAGCCCACGTGTCTAGTATCAGATTAAGCATACTGCCGTACGGGGGCCATTCGCTATACATGCAAGAACTTCTAGAATCTAGAATCTGTCATTATTTAAAGGGACTACCTGGGTCTACCTACACACATGGTGACAGGGGGTGTGGGTGCCGCCGCGGGACACGGCGCGGATTCAGACACCTGCACCCGGCACTTTGTCTCGGCTACTACGTAACTTGGGTACTTTAAGTTACTTAGCAGCCTGGACTAGGCAGCCGTATAACGGCACGACGAAGAATGCCAAAACCAGCAAAAGGACCGGCTTTGCTACATTACAAAGCGTGTGTTGGAGTTGCGTCGCTTGTCAAAAGGACAAGAAAAAAAAAATTTGCTCGATGCCTCTACCTACATACCTGATACTTGATACCAGATACCTGATACCTGATCGTAAGATATGCCAGCTTGGACTGGGCGCCAGCCAGGCCAACCATATCCAACCAGTAACCGCTCTCGTACATGTGCTACCACCTACCTACCTACCGTACATGCCGTTACCTACCTAGTCCGTACCCTTTACTCACAAGGCAGCGCCCGCCGCCTCGACGGCGATGTCGCGCAGCTCGCAGCGGTAGCACTTCTCGGGGAGGGTGTGGGTGCCGGTCGAGACGACGCAGCGGCGGGCCCAGCACGGGCCGGCATGGTCGTCGTGTTTGACTCGGACTATCTTGTCGCCGTGGTGGTGCGACGACTCCTCCCTGACGGGGCACCCGCAGGCGTGCACCACGCGGAAGCTCCAGCAGCGCGGCCCGAGGCCCGTGGGGATCGCGAGCCTCACGCCGTCTACCGAGACCGAGACCGTCCTGCTGATACTGCTGTTCGCCATGGGAGTGGGGTGGATGAGGATGGGGATGGGGATGGGGGCGGTGACGGATGGTGGTAGTGGGGGGGGAAGGACGAGCGGGTGGTGTGGTGCTGCTGTGGTGATTGATGGTGGTACTATAGGTAACCTTTTTTTTCTCGGTTTTGCCTGTGAGAAATGATCAGGGGGGGCCTTGGGTGGACTTACGGGAACAAGTGACGTGGATTGTGGGGAGATAAAGTGGTGCGCCAGACGCTGGTTATTCAGATCCGATGTGTCTGCCTGAGACCCAGCGACTAGCAAAGTTGTATGTAAATAAAAATGTTGTTGTGGTGCTGTGCTTGATTGGTTCGATGGTGGGAATCTGATCTGACCTATTGCTTCTCGGTAATCTCCCGCTCCCTTAAGTAGAGATTTTTGCCCATTTTGTCCTGACCCATGGGACAATGATCTTTGGCCGGGAGGATAATTTGCCCTTTTGTCAAGGGGCCCCCTTTGTACAGATCTGTAGCCTAATAATAATAATGGCAATTGTCCTTTGCGGGAGCTGCTTCACACACAAAGATGACAAGCGTAGCTTTCACGTCTCATGGTTGACTCACGAGAAACCTTTCTGCTATGCGTCTGTAACTCATTGTGTGGGTAGGCCGTGCCTCATCATTAATCTAGTAGCTCAGGAGTAGATCTCGTAAGATCTCTCCACAACCGTAGGCTCCGGCTTTTCAAAACGCTCTCGGTCAAGGAGAACTATAATGTCAATGTACCCGTGACCATCCAACAGTTCTGGGAAGTAATGCCGAAGTTCCTGCATCAGGGGCCTTTGGCATACAGAACACTCCCCTTTCTTGACCAGGTTGAAGTACCAGCTGCCGCAAAAATACGTCCAGTCGCTCTCCCCCGTCAGGCATGAACTGAACCGCGTCCAGTCCTCTGCCCGCGGGGCTACTAAGTGATGTAGGACCATGGAGTAGATCCAGAGGATGGACGCTGGAGGAGTGTGGAACGGATGGTTGGCCTCTGGGCGTCTTGCCCTGGCCCCGAGGTCTGGCCTCCACCACATAGCCCACATGAGCTCCTCGAACCGCTTTTCGTCCAAGCCCTCCGGGACCTGTGCGAGACTCAGGCGGTGGCCGAAGACGCAACGCTCGATATCCGCTAAGCGCGCGGCAACGTGACTGTATCTGCCTGGGCGGAAGTCCCGCCCGATCCGCGGAGGCAGCTTGGGATCAGACGCATTAGGGGCGATCATGAACAGCAGACAGGGCCTGTGGCTCTGCTGATTAGTGAACACGCTACCGAGTACCACGCCGTTCCGCACGGGGATGAAGGGACGGGGCGTGGTGTTCTGGAATCTCTGGAGCAGGAGTGGCTTTTTTGCTTCTACGATTGCATGCTTCAGCGCCTGCAGGCGACTCGCACGACATACCGCAAAACATGCCACTGGGTCCCCGTCATAAATGGGCTTTTCCGACGTCTTCGAGAAGCCCGTTACCATCTTCCACAGAGCGCCAAGGCCGGCGACAGGCCCTGGTTTATCGGACGCGTCTGATAGTAGCATGCCCTTCTCGTACGCATCCCAGTCATATTCATTCCCAATACTTGCCCGATCCGGAATGCCAGATGGCCTAGGGTGTGAGGTCTGAGTTGGCGGCACCCCCGCCGGCACTGGGTAAGGTATCAGGCCAGGCTCATCCGTCTCCCCCAAGGAAGGGACGGAGATGAGGGGCCAAGAGGTAACGACATTTGACCCGGTCCATGCGGCCCTCACGTATGTGAAACCCCCGAGCGCACGTTCCCAGACTTGCAATTGAATCTCCGGCGGCAGGCGGGAGAACTGGGGGAAGGAGGCTGCTTGTGCAACATCCCCGTTTCGTTTCTCGGGATCCATCCTAAGTTGGGCACGGGTTCCTTCAGTTGACCGAGGTGGCGCCTCTCAACTAAAGGGTGACTGCGAGGATGACGACTGAAGCGGACCGGTGGTGCTAGATATAGGTTATCGAGCCGGTATACGGACGTCACAGCCACACTAGACGTACGTACATAGATGCACGGCAGGCTAGGTAGATATGTCACGTATCATCATATGTGTGGTTAGGTAGGTAAGTAGGTATTCAGGAACGCGCTACTGTACAGCCTCCCCTCTCCCGCGCTGGTGGTTCGCGCGGCACGTGACCCGGATGCTTCCGATTTTCTAAAAATTGCTGCCTCGGCAGTGCGACTTGATCATCAGACGTATCGCAGGGATCATTAACCTAATAGTACATCCATAGTACGTAAACCTGTGGGTTGCCCCACCCCTTGGCTGCTGCTATGAATAGGCTACAGCTTATCTGTCATTGAGGTCATTGAGGCTTGTCCTGCTCGCCCAAGCCAAGCACCAGCGTTTCATGGGGTTGTTGTTTTACACCACCAATAAAGAACGAGCCTCCGGACTTTATTAGCGAGGATGTCGCAATTTGCCCACCTAAGGTGCGCTGCGCATCTACTACCTACTACTATGCATGTACGTATGGGAGCCCATGACTGCCGTGCCATGTAGCATGTACCTATGGTTTTGCACATGAAAAGATCCTTCGCATACGGGTTCATCTGAACGGGTACCTAAGGTAAGGTTCAGTTCAGGTGGTTTGCGACTGGCATACATCCATACGTACAAGAACGTTATTCAGTGGGCGGTAATCCATACATGTATGTACCTAGCTACGTTTCAGTAGGAAACCCCAGCGTGATATCAAGTGTGATATCATAGGCATGTGCTCCTTTTCTATGTACGGATCATGTATGTTTGAATATTAGCGGACAACGTATGTACGACCATCGCCGTCTTGCGAGATATACGAAAAATATACGAAACATTACTACCCTCTCCTGCTCTGCCCCTCCATTCCATTCCCTCCACAGTGGAATTGAACATGCTGCATACATAGCAGTACGTAGTAAGGCCCCAAGTTATTCCAGGGGTTACCCGTTATATACGGACTACGTCCATCAGGATCTGGCTGGGAAGAGAGAGGTTCCGGGTGCCTGATTGGCTTGTGTGCTGTCACAGCCTTCCAGTCGGCCGGGCGCCTTTCCTGCTCTGTCCTACGGGGCCGTGGCCGAGGCCCGCTCGTTTTTTCGGGCCAATTAAAAACGGCAGCTGTCGACTACGAGTACCTCCTCACTGCTCGTACGGGCTACTTCATACTATGTACCTGACCACCTCATACAGATCCATCCTGTATGTACTCTCCGTGCTGCGTACACATCTAGGCAACAGCATTTTCGACATTACGGCGCAGACGGACGGCCTTGCATCTATGTACGAGCCACATACCGCGCAGTCCGTACTGGTTTTGGTCTACGCGCCGCATCACCACCGCACCACTGCTGGGCACTGAGCAACATTGCTGATCGGCGCGCGCGGCCATTGCCTACCTGCCATTCAGCCATTGCACCCGTAAGTTACAGGCCTCAGGCTTCAGGCTACAGGCTACAGGCTGCTTGGCTGGCTGGAGAGGTGGGCAGGCAAGGCGGGTGTCCTGTCTCGCCTGTCTCGCCTGTCTCGCCTGCTCGCCTTGTCTCAGTCAGTCAGTCAGTCAGTCACCCCCCCCTTTCAGATCGTTTCTTGTAGCCTAGCCTGCTAGCCGCGACTATCATGCTGAGGCAACAGTCCTGCCCCTCGAGACATACAAGCTAACATCCTTCCATGCCTGCTTTCGGTGAAAGAAACACACTTCCAAAATAGATACTTCAATATTGTGATACCCTCCCAAAAAAACTGCCGGCACCGGCGCTGGTCTGAGCGGGAACTTGATCCAGACTTCAACCAGACACGTGTTGCGTCTTCACACTCGTTCGCCATGGAGTCTTTTATCCCCCAGGGCGGCTTTCAAATGCCCTTTCAGCGCCGCCTAAGCAGATTATACAATGACACCAAGAGGTCTTCCGACTTCGTACAGGAGCCGGTTCAGAGTGCGGACGACCCCGAGATTAGGGCTTTACATCGCAAGCTACGCATCCAGAAGGACCGCTTGGTTGGCTGGGGCTTGGAGTGGTCCGATCCGAACCAGGCCGCCGAGATAGACGAGGCTTTGTCTAAGGCAGGCCTGACCGACCTGGTTGGCAGCATCATGGCCACTATTAAAGACATCCTCGCGGAGGCCGAGCCTTTATGGCTTGCTTCGAGACGGGCCGTTGGCAGCGAGAAGGCACAGGAAAAGTCGACGGGCGACCGAAAAGCCCCCTTGACCGTCTGGGATAAAGGAAGGTTCGAAGACCTCGTAAAGGATTTGACGGCGTCAATTGACACCCTTTGCGACCTTTCTCGAGCGCGGTCTACTGTAGCCACATCAAGAAGCGCAAGGGCGAGGTTATATAAGTCTACCGCTTCGATGGAGGACCTCCGACCCTACGGATCAACAAGGATCCAGACCCCTCAGCAGATCAACCCCCAAACACTGACGAGCCTAAGATCTATGCAAGCAATGCCCATATCGGAGACCGAATCGCATAATCGGCCTCAAGAGATATATTTTATCAGCAAACAGGCTTACGGCGAGTTAACACACCGACCGGGAGCGCAGCCGCGGTCTCCGTTGCTCGTAGAGTATGCGCCATTTGATCCGATATACTCTTCGACGGGTATCATGCCGCCGATGTCTCGATTCGAAAAATTGAATGCCGGGCTGCAGACGGAGTCGCATAGATCTCCTGGCGCGTGGATTGGCCTCCCATCCCTTTTCGGCTACTACGAAGATTTAGAGAACTCGAGACTTGCTCTGATTTACCAGTTTCCTCCCTCATTCAATCCGGTTACGTTTGAGGACCTCACTCAAAACCCGCTCGACAACTTGTACACGCTATCAGAACTCCTGGATCGACCCGACTTCGAACCGACGTTAGAAGCCAAATTCCGCCTTGCTCACAATCTAGCCAACACCGTGTTCGACATGCATGCACGTGGCATCACCCATGGAAACCTTCACGGATCTGCTATATCATTTTGCAACCCCGTCGGCAATGACCCAGCTATGCCCATTGGCGAAGTTGACATCCGGAGGCCACTCGTATCGTCGTTCGATATTTTCCCCGAACCATCAAATCCTGATGAAGCTTCGCCTAGCTTTTTGCTCCATCGCCATTCGCTCGATCCCCGGACGACCAGCGAATCACCCTTAGCTTCAAACAGCGATTCTAAGACCCTGGATTTATATTCGCTGGCCATGATGCTGGTCTCGATAGGTCTCTGGACCAAGCTGGAGAATCTCGTTCCCAACCAGTCATCTCCGAGTTTACCGGAATCTATCATCGAACAGTTAGCTATCCGTTGCAGTACACCATATTCGAGGGCTGTGCAAGCATGCTGGAATGCCGTGGATCAAGAACTCGCACATCCTGGCTCTACTGAGGAAATCGTAAGCCGAGTGCAGATCAGGGTCAGCCGCTATCTAGAAGCATGCTGCATTCTGGATGGGGTGAGCGGGTTGGATGAGCGATTAAGTGAAGACTTTGGAATGTCTTCCCGGAAAGAAACGAAACTCGAGACACCCGAGGCTCTTGCAGGACCGTCTAGCTCAACGACCCGGGAAACCGATACAAAATCATCAGCGAAGGATACGTCAAAATCTAGTGCGAGTGAAAAGAGGCAATCTTCGAAAGGCCGGTCTCCCAAACTTCGATTATATCCACAGGTACCACTCCCGAGCGAGGTCATTGAGCAGTGGAGTTATACCGTTATGCCTCAAGTCAACATGGCTCTCAAACACTTCTACCGGAAGAATCCCGAGTCGGTGGAGATTTCTCTGGAATCGATCGGAGAATCCCCTCAGAAGACCACACCGACTGTACTCGTCGTTTGCACTTCGGTAAGCAAGGTGCGAGCGATATTAAATAAGAAGCTTGGCGCATTCTTCGACGGGACTGGTTTCGCTCTTAAGGTCTGCCGGGGGTCTGTGCTGCGATCTCGAAAAGAAGAACCTGCGAGGAGTATGGCCGGGAGTGAAAACCCCGGTACTGTGAGCGATGATGGGCAGGACAGCGAAAACGATTCGGATGAACGCGTTGCCGCCAACCCCGACTACCAGGAGGTCCCAAAAAACGGGGCTAGCATCGGCGCGTGGATAGGTACTAAGCACCTCCCACCCGTCACCTTTGGAGGGCTTGTTGTCGTCGATGATAGACCGTACGGAATGACTGTCCACCACATGCTGGACGACCCAGATCAGGCCTTCCAGTCGGCTCAGGACCCACATGAATATAGCGGGGAGACAAAAAGGGCGAACGCGCATCCCCAACGAAGTAGTGCGGCGGCGCAGCGCATGGCGTACTTACAGGAGGGTGATACGTCAGCCGACAGCAGCGGCGATGAGTATGCGTGCGAGTTCTCGGATACCGAATCGGAATTTTCCACGACAGATGTTACGAGTGCCGAGGAAGGAGACGAGGAATCCGACTCGGATGAAGAGTTCACAGAACCGGGAGATATACCGGGAGTAGAACCGGGTTGTGGCGACGGTACGTAGGACGCCCTTGCAAAAAGAAAAAAAAATCATTTAGTCCCCAGCCAAACAATAAGAAGTAAAACACCAGCACAACTGCGGCCAGACATGTCTGCTATGAACCTGATGAAACCCTTCGATATCATTCGTGATCTCCCTAGCTGAACAATGACTATGCAGGATACATAATCACCCAGCCTGCCCTCGACGACGTACCGGACAACTTCTACCCATCGGAGGAGACGATGAACGAGGTAAGTCTCTAACCCCACGCACAGCCCGTCGCATTTGAAGACGCCCGCTCACCTCGCGAAACCCACACAGGTACATATAGCTAATCGTCCCTCCTTAGGACCATCTGGACACCTACAGTCTGGGCGGGGTCTACGCCTCGTCGGGGATCCGCCGGCGCTGCGAAAACGACCTCGTGCACGAGATCGACTGGGCCCTGTTCGAGTTCCGCGACGACAGGGCCCCGCGCGACAACCTCATCCCCTTCGTCGCCTCCCTCGGCGGCGCCCGCTCCATGTACTCCATCGGGAGCCTGCACCCGACCGAGGTCGTCCCCACGCGCGGCCTGCCGGGGCTGGAGGTCCAATGCATTGCGCGCACGAGCGGGCTGCAGGTTAGTAGCATCTCCTTCCTTCCTTCGCCCCACAACCGAGCTCGCACCGCCCCCTTCCCTTTTCATCCCCCCATCCCCTCCTTGGGCACTCTCAGCTGACCCCCCCGGCCAACAGACGGGCCAGATCATGCCGGCCCTCACCACGGTGAAGATCTACGGGCGGACGTCCCCGAGCCACACGTACCAAGTAACGGGGCACCACCCGGCCACGTCCGCGTCGACCCCCTCGCAGCCGCGGCCGCGGCGCCCGCTGCCGGCGACGGAGGAGCCGCCGCGCGCGCACCGGCGGTCGCGCAACCCGCTGGGGGTCCCGGGGGACTCGGGGGCGTGGGTGGTGGACCGGTCGCGCGGGCGCGTGTGCGGGCACGTGCTGGCGTGGAGCGAGCGCAAGCGCGTCGCCTACATCTGCCCCATGGAGGTGCTGCTGCTCGACGTCGCCGAGACGCTCGAGGCGGCCGACGTGCGCCTGCCCGGGGGCGACGCCGTCATCCGCTTCGCGAGCGGCGAGGTCGACCAGAAGACCGTCATCGGGGACGAGCGGGAGTACGAACGGGGGGAGCGGGGACGGGATTGGGAACGGGAGCGGGGACGGGGTGAGCAGAGGGGGGGTAGGGAGGGGAGGGAGGAGGAGGATGAGGATGATGATGAGGTGCTGGAGGTCTCGGATCTCGAAGATGACGACTACGATTACGACGACGACGATGGCTGGAGCATCAGCCGCGCGGGGACGGGGACCAGCGACGACGGGTTCACCAGGTTACAGCCCGCGCCGGGGCGGATGCCCGGCCCGGGATATAGCGGTGGTGGAGCTGGAGGAGGAGAAGCGAGGCCGCCGCGCCGGTCGCGGGCTCCCGTTGCCGGTACCGGCGCCACGAAATCCGTAAAGAAAAAGCAACAGCAGCAGCAGCAGCAGCAGCAGAAGAAGAAGAAGCCGGGAATGGAGGCGTTGGAGATGAAGAAATAGCAGCAGCAGAAAAGGGAGCGGGAACGGGAGCGGGAGGAGAGCATCGACCCGGACTCGGGAGCCGTGTCGAGGGACGTCGAGGCCAAGATGCATTTACAACAGGAGCCGGGAGTCGGGACGAGATGGCGGAATACCCCTCGGTGATTTTTTGAGATTTCTTTTGTGATTTGATTGATTGGGGCATTTGTTTGTTGGCATAGATGGAGTTGGTTGACTGGCTGGCTGATTGATTGGGTTGGCTGATTGGATGGATGGGTGGAATGGAATGGTTGAATGAATGAATACTTGAATTAATGGAAACGAAGTATCCCTCCCCACTACAAGTTAATACTCTACCTATTCTTCACCTATTCGGTTTGGATGGCTTTTGTTTTGAAATCGTGTGTGCAAGCGCGTACGTACCATCGTGTCCTCGTGTATGTTACTGATGAAAGATTATAGGTGCCCTGGAAGTCAGTCACCGTGTGTACTCCGCTCGTTATGATTCGATCTACCACCAAGGTGTTGTCGGTTTCTACGAGATGTAGCAGATAGGATACGTTGACAAAGGGGATGGATACCACGAAGACAAGAAAACTCTTGGAGACAAATTGGGGGTATCTTTATTTGCGATCCCGGGTGATCGCAAGACCTGACCGACCCTGTCATAGAAACGAATGCTTATCGAACTACCTTAGTACTTGGTTGTAAACAACCAACTACCATATGCAATGCACGCCTCCCCAATTCCCATCAGACGAATTACTCACGTCCGAACCTAACGGAATTACCCTCTGCCATAGAAGAACACCCGCATGGAATGACATACGATGCGGGTCAACGTCCCACGATATGTCGATCCCGTGAAAGGCAGGCTAGATCATCAACACAGCGCCAAGAAGGACCATGGCGATAGCTGTCAGCACGGCACCCAGACCACCCTTGGGCGACAGAGTGGGCGTGGTAGAGGCTCCGGCGTTGGCCTTCGACGAAGGCGACTCCGAAGAGGAGGCGGAGACAGAAGTGCCCACAAGCGCGGCCAGAGTGGTGTCGGAAACAAAATCTCCAGTCACGCCGGTCTGGTTCTTGCAGTTGTCCGGCACGTTACCGGTGCCCTCGACAAAGCTGACAGCCGCGCACTAGACGAAGACAAAGACCTCATTAGCTTTGAATGGATCTCACAAGGGTGGTCGGTGAAGGTGGTGGCGGTATCTTGTCTCTCAGAGAATGTGAAGATCTTCACCCATCATCCAAGAAGTGGTTGGAGCTGTCTGTTCACATAACCTCATATAGGAAAAGCAGCAGGTGAGGGCAGGAGTGGTGTCTTACCTGGTACAATAGTCCGTCTATGGCGCCCGCGACCATGCTCAGGATGCCCTTGTGGCCGACGAACTCATGGGGGACCTCGACGTGCGGGATGCAGAAGTCGCCGGCGCCGCTCTGCTTCACGATACCATGCTACACACAGAACCTGTGGTCAGCAACGATGTTCACTCTAATACAAGGGTGATGGCCAAATGAAATGTTTTCGTTTTTCCAGACATGTCTTCCAAGCCTCGGAGCAAGAGATACCTAGGGAAGGGTCATTGATTGCGTGAGGTAGTTACTTACGACCTGCGTCCAGGTGCCCACGCTGGGAATCGTGCCGTTGGTGATGGTGACCCGGTACAGCCAGTTGGCCTCCGCGTGGGTAATCTTGGTCGCAATGCTGTCGCCGTCCACATGGAAGTCGGTCGTGTTGAGGTTGGTGAGATCCGGAGAGTAGCCACCGCATGGTCCACTGCCCTCGGAGTCGTCCTTGAAGGCGCCGACAACAGCGGGGTGCTGCACGGTGAAGTGGGCAGAGGCGGTGCTGCTCAGAAGCAGCAAGGCGGATGCCGCCTTGAAGATGGCCTGTACGGAGGGCATTTTGGCGGTTGTTGGTAATTCGCTTGTTATTGCGGTTGGGGTGGTGTCGACGAAGAAACTTGGGCAAGAAGATGGGAAGATGATGGGCAGCGCAACGAGTCGTAATGAGAATGCAAGTAGTGGCACAAATATGAGAGGGCAGCCTAGGCAGGTACGACAAGGCGTGGTGAGTGACGTCTGGTGCTCTTGCTCGGGAAAGACAGACAGACCTTGGGAAGGTAGATAGGCACTTCAATATGAGTAGATGAAACTGGCGGGAACCTTGGAACACAGCGAACTCGTCTATCTACATGTACCTCACATATCTGATTATCAGGTTTACACACAGAGGATCGATATTCAAAGGGCCGGGCGCTTCTGGAATACATCCATTATAACATATTGTACACAGCTTGCATGTACATAGATAGCCCCAAGATCGTTTCGATAACTCAGTGTCACTAGTTTGAAACATGCTCACGCGCCTATATTTAGGGAGTTTAGGTAGGACATCCACTGGCGGGTTGCCAGGTTGATATCGTCAGGTACCGCTCTGCGTACCTATGTTACGCGCAAATATGTGCGGTGCGGTACCCGAGTAATCTACCTGCAATCCGTACCTATTGATAACATTTGTAGTTAGCAAACTACACACTAGATACATTCCCGCTGTCATCCGCAATGACAACCTCAATCTGCCTCGGTCAGCAGTCGATGCTGTTGCATGACATGCAAGACGCTAAACTTTACAAAATCATGTCTTGTCTGGCACATACAAACTCGCGATGAATTCATCATTGACGTGTGTGTGTTTTATCGTCACTGGCCTAGGTATTGGTAGCCCGCGGGGTCTAGTCGATCTTATCTTAGATGAGCCACGCGAGTAATACCAATAGCGCTGAAAGGAATCGAACCTAACTACTCTTATGGCTCACGCACTAGCTATCTTGGAGACCCGTACGTGTATGGATCCATGGTTACCCTGTCAGCCTGTGGTACGGGGAAGATCCCCGCCCCCAGACATGCAGTTAAAAGAGTACGGGGGTTCATACTTATCATTCCAACTAATTTATGTACTACGTGAAACATTCCGAGAGATCGCATCCATTAGCCCAGAACAGCCTCGAGTCGGGGGGTTTCCATGGGAGGTACCTAGTGTTGTATCGAGTACAATTGGGGGTAATGTTCTGTTTATTTTAGAAACCATTCCACGCAAGAACATGAGCAGCCGCACATACAACCAACTGAAGTTATTTCACGAAAGTAAAAACAAGTGATTGACGATAACTTCATGACGTATATGTATTTTCCGTGTAAGGCGAATAATGAGATGTGGCAATCCCATCGAGTGCCTAAAGTGACCAATGTCATCTAAGTTTAATGCTGTTCCGTTGACCTTCATGTCGATAGGCCTCCCATGCCATCTAATAGCCGTCAGTATCTGCGGGAACCAGCAACTTTCCATTCACTACGGCGTTCAAAGCATATATGAATGGTTAAAATTAACTTGGCGATGAAGGCTGAGGCTTGACTGTACTCAGGATATGTACTATCCATGCCCCGGGCCCTGTCCAGTATGGAGGATAGTAGTTCCTTTAGCGGAAGGTTGTCTGTGGGCACCTCTGATCTAAATATACGGTACTTAGCCATGAACTGTTGTATCTTCATACTCTGGGGTCCAACCCGATATAGCGCGCGCCAGTAAATCACGTCACCCCAGAGGTGATGCATTCATATCCTCCTTCGTGCGGTTCCATGCATACATAACACCGGTGCCTCACCGCTCGATCTCGAGGCGCTCGCGTGGCGTTTCCACTTTATCAATATTGATTTAGGTACTTCACGACGGGTGGAGGGGTGCGCCGTCTTACTCCGTATATCTGATACTGTTGATTTCAGTCGACTCCTTTAGTTTTGATCTAACATAGGTATGTGTAAATAGTTTATGCATTGTTTTGTTTCTGTATCTATGGATTATAAAGGCGTTGCATTGAGCCTCCATGCAGGACGTGTATAATCCCTGCATGTTACATGTACCCCTGTTTGCGCATGTGCTTCATAACTGGGCTGTGGGGGAAGGGTTCCAACCTTACCGTACCCAGCTGCGGCGTGTACGGTCCATAATCGATCTAGGTAGATAGCGGGGAGGTGCTCTTAGTGGTTGAAGGCTTCCAATTGAGGCTATTTGAGCAGGTTGTGGCGGCCTCTATTGGCAAACGGCGTCAATTACCCAGCCAACCAGCCTCACGGGACCTTCCTTGCTACCCTACGTGCTTTACTTTTCGTAAAGATAGGAGCTCGCGAGAATTGAGGGAAAATGAGCTGAAATGAATAGGTATCATGCCCAGATACATGCACACCTAGCACTATGCATATACCCGGGCGGATGGCACACGGCACAGCCTCACAGATATGTTCCAGTCGTTGGATATGTGTGAACTGAGTGTTGTTTGGGGGGGTGTTTCGGGGATCCCTCTCAAAAAATCAGATGAAAAGTATGCATCAGGGGGAAACCGACAACACATTAATACGATTATACAATCGGTTTATATACCCACGACATATCCCGAAGGAATCCACGAGGTAGATATCATCATTGCTAAAGATGCGTCGGCAACATACCGTCCTTTATATGAAACGAAGTTAATTGCTAACTTTCTGAACCCAATAGGTAGGTAGCACAGCCGGGTGCGTTCTCGCCTCAAGTCTCACACGCGGGATTCTGGCGTGTCACTCTTGGTTGTCGAGAGCGGCAGAGAACTCAACGTATCTACAGTGGTCCACCCTGTCCTGTGGAAAGGGAATTGTACTGCTAACACCGATACCCGGTTCCCAGGGGCGAGGTGTGGGAAGGCCCCATCATCGCGTACACGCCGGCGGACGTCGCGGTGATCAAGACGTGTAGGGGCCGAAGATCGCGAATCTCGGCGCCACGCCCGAAAACGACGATGCCAACGCCATGATACGGCTTCTTTTTATCCGCACCCAGGCCAGCTGTCGCCGGAGGTCCGGTGATACGTACCTAAGGAGGTTTCAGCCTTGGAAGGGTGACAAAAGACAATCAGGTGTCCCTCCAGGTAGGTATCTATGGAGGACTCTCCAAGAATGGGCAGTCAAGCTTCAGCCAAATATACCCATAGGTAAGTCAATAAACTGCCCAGGTAGTTGTGCCTGGCTCGGTTATATCACTGTGACAGTTTTGCGGAATTGCAAACGTCCAGCTCTCAGACTGGAGAGGGGCGATTCTTCTGTTTCACAAATACCCCTCCTTAAAGACGCTAAGGATAGCCTTTGATGTATCGCTAGATGAGCAAGTTTTCCTATGTGATTAAAGGAGAGGTTGTTTTGTATGGAATGTGGCGCGTCTGCCGTCCCCAGGTACGCACCACTAATTACGCGTTCGCTTATAGTGATGTTTGCTGAAGGTAGGTACTTACTTAGGTTGTATGATACTTCACCCCAGAAGTTGCTGCTACATTTACGCCTATCACCTTCACCATTTGCGACTTCTACTTTCTAGGTATCCCTCCCGCGCACCACATTACGTACCCTCCCACCGAGGTTTACAACCTGACTCTCTTGGATCACCTGTATTCCCTCCTGGAAATGACCACAGCATAGAGTCTGTAGGACTCAACCGTCGTTCTGCGACGCAAGGTATCTTACAAAGTAACTCGATCGAGATCATCCCAACTCACTTGATCGGGATTCCAACAGATTGGCCACAAGCCGACCTTCACAAAAGTTCATGGTTACCGAAGCTACGACACCATACATATACACCTCTTCGGATTCGCCCGCCAGTCAACCTTTCATGCCTTATTTTGAACTGGAACGCATCAATACGCTGCTGTAACACACTACACGAGTCTAGTAAAGTTTGGAAGGTTCAATTCCGTCATCGCTAGTTTACCCGCGGCCATAGACGCAAGAACCGCTTCGTCATACCCGACGCGATCTTCAATCTTCAATGATTCACCCCGGGTCAATCAGTTCTCCATATTGATGAACATCAACCACTTAAGGCTCGGCTTATAGGAGGTGACCTTGGGCCATCAGTGTGTGAAGATGGATCGCCGGCAAAGCATGAGCGATATGGGCGACATGGGTGACATGGGTGATATGTCTATGGGCAGTGATGCGTTCCAGGCAACAAACAAGGCCTTCGCCACGGGATTCTGGTACTTCATCGCGACCGTCCTGGGGCTTCTCTTGTTAATTCGCACAGTTGACTCGGTCCAGAGTTGGTCGAGGTGGGTCTCTCCTGAACCGTTTAAAGCAATAGTTCACCCCGTCGCCCTTTGTGACTGACACTTGCGCACACAGGCTACGAAGATCAAGAACGCGCTCCGTGCAGTTTCCCACAAGACCGAGAAATTGGTGTTCGCAGGTGTGGGCGACATTGACAGCGGTGTGCAGAGAGATAAGCTATCCACAGCTTTACATACCAATTCGACACCTGTCATGGATGACGCCACCTCCAATGGGCCGTATCATCGCCCTCCTCATCTACTGGGCCGTTATAATATACATGATGACTAAAGATGTTGTGGTAAAGGACGCATATTACTGGGAAAGAATCGGATACCGTAATGCGTGGGTGACTGTCACGCAGGTTCCCTTGCTCTATCTGTTGTCTTCCAAAACCAACGTCATAGGCTGGATCACAGGAGTAGGCTATGAGAGGTTGAACTGGCTCCATCGATGGGTAGCGCGGATTATGTTCATCACAGCCACCGTTCACGGCTTTCACTTTTGGACAGAGTGGGTCAGGTCGGATCTCGTCCAGGTTGAACTGGACATGATGCCGATAATCAAGTATGGAATAGGGGGCTGGTCCATTCTGTTATGGGTGACAGTCACATCCTTCAAGCCATTCCGGTCAATGGCGTACGAGGTATTCGTGATTCAGCACATTCTGGCAGCTATCATGTTCTTGTGGGTCATCTACGTCCACATTCCTGCGGACGCAAGATACAATATCTGGTTTTCGATTGCTACTCTCTGCTTCGACCGGGTTTGTCGTCTTGGGATTTTACTATGGCAGAATATCAAACTCAAGCCAGATACCTCCCGCTGCAATGGCGGCCGATGGATTGGCCATCAGGCGCAACTCTCTACAATAGGGGAATCGATGACTGTGGTGACCATCAAGGATATCCATTTCAAATGGAATACAGGTCAGCACCTTTATCTATGGATGCCGAGAGTGGGCTTCTTCGAAGCGCATCCATACACGATTGCCTCGGCTCACCAGGTGCGCGAAATATGCGTATGCAACAGCATTCAGCTAGTCGTGCGATCCCATTCCGGATTTTCGCAGCGACTCAACAAGTTCGCCCGGAAGATGGAGGCAACTGGCAGGAAACAGACTCTGACAGCCTTCATAGTGGGACCCTACGGCCGTCCGCCGCGGTGGGACATCTATGAAACCCTGGTGTTGATATCAGCATCAACTGGTGCATCCTTCACTTTACCTGTACTGGAGAGCATATTAAACTCGAAATCAGCGAAATGCACGAAACGGGTTGATTTCTTATTGGCAGCCAGACAGGGAGATGAAGTTGGGTTCTACCATGAACGTCTACACGAAGCCCTCGAGAAGGCTAGAGCAGCTGGCATCGAGCTATCCGTACACATCGCCGTGACCGGCAACGGACAACTCGAAATGATACCCGAAGTATCGTTATCCCCGTCGTCCTCGGCGGGTACAGAAAATGACGAGAAGAAGGCACTCGGCAAAAACATGAAGACGCCGGCAGCGGATATCGAAACTACGTCGTCATCAAGGACAGGTTTGCCAAAGGAGCGACTCTCAACCATGGACTCGGGCGATTTACATATACACCACTCGGCATCGCGGCCGGACGTGGAAGAGTTCATCCGGATGGCCGTCGAGGCCACGGGCGGCGAGACGGGTGTCGTCGTGTGCGGAGGGCAGTCTCTTGTTGCGACGGTGAGGACAAGTGTTGCGAGACTCAGTGATGATCGCGCGGTACATAAGGGCACGGGGGCTCAGGGAATCGCATTGCATGTTGAGGAATATTGTTTTTGATTTGCACGCCGGGTCGGGTGACGAATACGGATTTGTTGTGCTGTTTCCATCTTAGAATTACAGACTGGTGCACGATGCCCATAACTCTGTTGATTTTGGGCCAGGAGTTCGGAGGGGCATATCACAAGGCATTAGAACAGAGGAAATTGAACCTGCATTAGCACAGGTTGACGCTTATTTCATCATATCGCGGATACGAAACTCGACCTTCGTGCCTTGCAGCAACATCTAGGTACTCGATATCATTCTTGAACTTGATCGTGGGGGTGGCTTGCAGCGTTTCGAAACGCGGACCTGTGGCCCACACTACCTAGATCGCGTTGTCGGGTCATCTCGTCCGCTGATTTCGAAGGTAGGCGCTAAAAGTGCCCCGTAATTTAAGGTACGAGCCCCTGTAGATTTCCTTGCTAGGGCCGGGTGCCCTGACAGGCGGAACTGGCTGAAGGATCAGCGGTCTCGGGTGATGTCATGGCATGAATCGAGCTACACGTAGACCCCGGGCAGTCAGGTATCAAGATTCAGAGTACATATGTAAGTATGGACACATCCATACACGGCCAGATGCGTTTTCCTTGAATGCTGCACGACCAAGTTTGCATACAAATGATGTAGTGTCTCAGAAGCTACCTCGTGTCTCCGTGTCTCCGTGCATTTAGCTTTAAGTCTGCTGGACCGCGTCAATCTTATTTGCTTGAACACGAGTGGTGCCAGTCATCGCCACCTTATTACATACCTACCTGCAACCTACTTAGGTACCGTACCGGCCGCCAGTAGCGCTGCATCTCATCAGGCAGTGCTTTCCAGTACAGTATCTCTCTCCCCTGAACCATACCGAAGCTATATACCTAGGTAGTTTGTTACCTACTTAACATGGCCAAATGAACACATTCAACGTTGGCACTCATATTCCTGTCCCGCTTTGATACACCGCCCCCGACGTCCGTTAGCACCATTTGTGTGTTCCTCCGGTATGCGGCGTGCCCACATGCCTCCCATCGAGCTTGACAAGCCGTCCAAGGCTCCAATAATAACCAGAGACCCCGAGGGCGAATTGCGAATCCATGCTGTTGACCGAGATGGGCATCAAGGCGCAATCATCCGTGATTCGCAGGGCAATCTCGCCTATCCCGCTTACATTCCTCCCGATGTCGACTCGCCGACCTCACGGACGCTTACTAGAGCCGAAGCCCTTCCCCACGCCTCTGAGGGCCCTAAGAAGAGTCACTCGGAGCCTGTCAACAAAACTCCTCCAGACCTAGCGAAACCTTCAAAGTCCAGTCGACCGTCGATACAACAGAAATTCCCCACCGATGCGCCTCGCCGAAATGATACCCGCACGTCCAGCTTTCCTGTGTTCCCCGCTATCAAGCGCGCCGGTACGAATGTTCCCGTCCTTAACAGGGCTTTATGGGACTCGGCCGGTCACGATGCTGCGGATGATACATCGAATTCGTCTTCGGAGGAAGAAGACGTTACGCAAGAGCCGGGACATCGCGCCAAGGAGCCAGCTGGGCGACCGAGACAGATGACGTCCGAAGAAAAGTACCGCCGGTTTCGAGTAGCGAACGAAAATTACCATACAAAGGGAAAGGTTTCCAGGAGAGATGGTAGACTGAACATCACAGTCAACGACACCAGCAATACTGGGTACCTAGCCAAGGCGCTCGGCACCGCCGTCAAGAAGATCGTGCATGGGAAAAGCGACGAGGGAAAGGCGAACCAGGATCAAACTGCCTCGAGCGTTTCTTCGGCTACTACTGCTACGCCGGAGAATGTGCGACGGCCTAAATTGAACATCGTCATCATGGTCATTGGCTCGAGGGGGGATGCCCAACCCTTTCTGAAGATAGGCAAGGTGCTCAAAGAAGAGCATGGCCACCGCGTGCGGATCGCTACGCACCCCGCCTTTCGAGAGTTCGTCGAGAAGGACTCGGGGCTGGAGTTCTTCTCGGTCGGCGGCGACCCGTCCGAGCTAATGGCATTCATGGTGAAGAACCCCGGCATGATCCCGACGCTCGAGTCCGTCAAGGCGGGGGATATCGGCCGGAGACGCGCCGCGATGGCCGAGATGTTCGAGGGGTTCTGGCGGGCCTGCATCAACGCGACCGACAACGAGAAGGACACAAATAACCTGAAGATGATGGGCGAGAAGCACCCCTTCGTCGCGGATGCCATCATCGCGAACCCGCCCAGCTTTGCGCACGTCCACTGCGCAGAAGCACTGGGGATTCCCCTGCATCTCATGTTCACGTTCCCCTATACGCCAACAACGGCATTCCCGCATCCGCTGGCGACCATCAAACAATCCAACGTGGACCTGGCGTACACCAACTTCATATCATACCCGCTCGTCGAGATGATGGTTTGGCAGGGACTCGGGGATCTCGTCAACACCTTCAGGGTCAAGACGTTGGGTCTAGATCCCGTTTCCACCCTCTGGGCTCCCGGAGCCACGTATCGCCTTCACGTGCCGTACTCGTACTTGTGGAGTCCTGGACTTGTCCCTAAACCCGACGACTGGGGACCGGAGATCGACGTCTCGGGATTTGTGTTCCTCGACCTTGCTTCTTCCTTCGACCCGCCTCAGAGCCTAGTCGAATTTCTTGACGCCGGCGAACCGCCGATTTATATCGGATTCGGATCGATCGTGGTGGACGATGCTGATCGCTTCACTGAGATGATTTTCGAGGCGGTGAGGTCGGCGGGAGTTCGTGCCTTGGTGTCCAAGGGCTGGGGTGGCCTCGGCCAAGACAACGTCCCGGAGAATGTCTATATGCTCGAAAACACCCCCCACGACTGGCTCTTCCCCAAGGTACGAGCCTGCGTCATTCACGGAGGCGCAGGCACCACAGCCATCGCCCTCAAATGCGGCAAGCCGACCATGATGGTCCCTTTCTTTGGAGACCAACACTTCTGGGGGTCGATGGTAAGCAATGCTGGTGCCGGCCCTCAGCCCGTTCCATACAAGAAGCTAGACGCCGAGAGGCTCGCCGACGGCATCAAGTACTGCCTAACAGACGAAGCGTTAAGCGCGGCAAAGAAAATTGCCAGAGACATTGAACTTGAAGGCGACGGGGCGGCGAATGCAGTAAAGTCATTCCACCGCAATTTAGTCTTTTCCGGTGAAGAGTCGATGCGCTGTTCTATCCTGCGCGATCGCGTAGCTGTGTGGAATGTGAAGCGCACGAGCGTCAAGCTTAGTGCCCTGGCGGCCGAGATCGTCGTCGATAGGGGCCTGATAACCTGGCGAAAACTGCGCCTTATCCGCCACAAGGAATGGAACGACTTCGAAGGACCCGGCGAGCCGGTCACCGGCATCACCGGCCAACTGGTGGGGACCATCGGCGACGTGTTCGGTGGGATAGGCAGCGTGCCGTATCGACTGGCCAAGACTTCCAACAAGAGAGCCGAGCGGAAAAAGAACAAGGAGGAGAGGCGGGAACAGAGGCGTAAACAAAGACAAAAGGCGTTAGCCGAGCGCCCCGCGGGATTCCCGTTCCCCAAACAGGGCCACGAGGCCGCTAACGGACAGCCGGTCGGCCCCAACGACCAGGCCGGCAACACGGCCTCGGCCACCACAACGCCAGGGACGGTGCCGCTCATGCCGGCGCAGGAGGAGTACCTGAACGAGATCGAGTCGGGGCTCTCGAAGTCCGGGCTGGCGCTGGCGCGGGCGCCCGCGGACCTGTCGCTGGCGCTAGCGCAGGGGTTCCACAACGCGCCGCGGCTGTACGGGGACCCGACGGTGCGGCGGCCGACGCGGGTGACGGGGATCCGGTCGGGGTTGCGCGCCGCCCGCCACGAGTTCGCCTACGGCCTCTACGACGCCTTCACGGGGCTCGTCCGCCTGCCCGCCCGCGGCGCCCGCGACGACGGGCTCCGCGGCGCCGTCGTGGGGCTCGGCATGGGCCTCACGGGTTTCGTCCTCAAGGACCTCGCTGCGCTCCTGGGACCGCTTGGATACGCACTCCAGGGTGTCGCGAAGCAGGCAGAGCGCGGGCGGCAGCCTGCCGGCCGGGTCCGCCGCGCTCGTATCATACAGGGACAGCGCGAGGTGCGCACGCTCGCGTCCGAGACCGAACGCGGGGTCGGAGGCGAGGCTGGGACCGGAGCCGTCGTCGACGAGGTCGTGCGCGGCTGGCTGGTCATGCGCCGGCTCGCCGAGGTCATCATGCGCGAGAGCCGGCGGCGCGGCATCCGCGGGCGTCTCGGGCGCCTCGGGCACCTCGGGGGCGGCGGCGGCGGCAACGGCAGTAGCGGCAACGGCAGCGGCAGCCAGGGGAGCGCGAAGAAGGCGCGCAGCCTGGGCCGGTACGGGCGCGGACGCGCCTTCGAGAGCGTCGAGGAGGCCGAGAAGGCCATCGCGGCCATCGGCCGCGGCGAGGACATCGACGCCGTGCTCGGCAGGCGGCGGCTCCACGGGGGCTGGATCGGGAAGGTCGAGCGGGCCGGGGAGAGCAATCAGAGTCCCAAGGATAATCAGCATGTAAGGGAGGGTGAGGAGGAGGGGAGGAGGAGGAGGAGGAGAAGGAAAAGTGCGGGGGATGATGCGACGAGGTCGTTGGATGGGACGCGGGAGGAAGAGCAAGATGGAGCGGCTATTGGGAACGAAGATGCAGGTCGAAAAGAGAACAAGAAGACGAAGAGCAAAGAGGAGGCCGAGCGCCGCGCAAAACACCATTCGGACCCCCCGCCGCCCCCGACGGAGCTCGCTGCGAATGGGTAGGACCCATCTGCGAGGCCGGTTGCCGGGACCAGGGGCGGCGGCCAAAATCGCGGAAGGTGGCGCCGTTTACCTATCAATGGTCTGCGACGGACTTGATTTTTTCTTTCTTCTTTTACTACGCGGTCCTTCTGCTGGATGTTTTCATACCATGAGGTACGGACATATACGGAACGGCGTTGATGACAGACACATGGTTACTCCTATTGTTTTTTTGTTGGCCGGTTTGGTCAAAGTCAGTCGGTTTAGCTGGGGTTGAGTTAGGTAAACGGTTCGGTTCGGTTCAGTTCGGCGCGAGTAAAGAATACCCCCCCATGGAAATCCTAGATGGACGGATCAAAAGACTGGGAAAAGGAAAGACGGATACCCCGTACTAGGCCACGCACGCAAGTGGAAAAGGAACTAATGTCTTATATTAATCAGTCAAGTAATGGAATAACGAGAAGCTCTTATGTCAAGTCTACGGGATGGTGGGATATGCAGGGGCTGAGATTGGGCACAGGTAGAGGCCGAATCATGGTTATATACAACACATGTTCTTGTCTCTGTTTCGTTATTTGAAGGGAAGCACTTTGCGCAGACTTTTCCTCGAGTATTCTTACTAGACTATACCGTTGAATCGCGTGAAAGAGGCGAAGACGTCTGTCTTGATCATATAAAGCACATGCCAAGGGGAGAGAGAGATACCACCCGATGGCAAGCGTACACTGCCGGGGATGTACGAGTTGCTGGATTACATGCGTACCTAGTCTACGTTAATTCAACTCCAATGCAGGGACTTCTCGATTTTTTTGATTTTTTTTTTTTTTTTTTTTTCATCTTGCATGTACCTACGTGTAACAAGCCCACTACTCAACCTGAGTTGACAACAGAGGGGCTATATCATTACGGTTCAGCCTCCGCCCGCCGCTCGTGCAGCGTATCGTATCGATGATCTACAAGCAAAAAGAGAGCGGGTTCTCTCTCAAACATCCACCAACTCGACATCGGCGGCCTCCTCCTCCTCCTTCTCCTTCTCAGTTCCGGGGCCGGGGTCCTGGTCTTGCGGGCTGGTTGTTCCGCGCTGCGCGGCGGCGGCGGCCCTGGCGGCTTTGACCATGGCCATGTTCAGCGCGTAGTACCTCCTCTTCGCGGCCCTGCACCCGACGCACCGGGCGAAGGCCGGGTCCTCCCTGGGCCCGCCGCAGAGGGTGCAGTCGCCCCGGGCGCGGGCGGCCCGGGCGCGGGCGGCCTTTCCCCTGCCGGCCTTTCCCCTGCACTTCCGGCACATCAGGTAGTAATACGGCGCGTCGCCGCCGCGGTCGCGGTCGCCGCCGCAGCACGTGCAGATCCCCATCTCCCTCCTCTCACGCCTCGGCATCGCGGCGGCATGCAGCCGCCGGCGCTCCCGGTGCTCCGCGCACCACCGCGAGCCCGCGTCCGGGGGCCGCGGACAGCGGCCCTCGGGATCGCTCTGGAAATGGCAGCGCCCCTTCTGGGGGGACGCCCGCTCCGGGGAAGGCGGCGGCGTCTTACCTTTCGGTGGGGGGAGGTCGTTGCATATAAAGGCTATGTCCATCACATCCGTCGATCTCGGCTTCGTGGACTCCTGCGTTGTTGTCTCCATTATTGCTGTCGCGTTTGCTGTTGCCCCCTTTCCTTATCTAGCTCAGTTAGCAACGCGTGATTGTAGTAGGTATCCGAACGTGTGGGACCCTGGCGCCTCCGTTAGATATCTTATAGTAACGAGGACACTTCGGTTGTTTCCTTCCTGTATTCGAACAGGTACGTTTCTTTCGTCCCCAGGCCATGATTGTAAACAAAGTATTTGTCCAAGTCTTGGGTGCACGTTTGTTAGCAGACGACAGGCTAATACAGCGGGACTTGCTCGCAAGGTTCCGGCAGCCCTTGTGCCCCAGAGACGCAAGTCGTAGACGATTCGTGCTGTGTGGGAAAGGGATAATGGTGTTGGCAGAGTATATTTTAGCGAGAAGACGCGGCGGCAATGTATCATCGATGTAGATTTCTTATGCTCTGTTCTTTGACACTCGAAAACATCGGTTTCCAGACACTAACTGGAATAGGCGAAGCTCGTCAATGCCTCTCCGCACTCTTTGTTTAAGTCATATATAGTGTACATAGGTGAATAGCTGGGTATCTCAGATTGTTTCCAAAAAGTGACTGAAGATCGATGTCATCGTCATACGGTGCTCTGACCAAGAACACGCCCAGTTAGAATTTTCTAGTAGTTGGTTAGTGGGAATCCTTTGACATACCATTCAATTGCATCAGAGCGATAAAGCACAGTATCCCCCCCCCCCCCCCCAGACTCGATCGCGTCCCCTCTGTCACTTGAGCCGATGAGGTGAGAAGGTACCTATGGGGTTCCCCTGCTATTTGCCTTCCAACCGAGCTCGCATCTGTTCAGATAAACTCAACGCCTCGGCATACTCATTCTTTTCTAGGGTAAGCATCTTGCATTTCTGCTTTAGCTGTTCGCATTCCGTGGTCTTCGATCGGACCATGCGCATCAACTCGGCGCGACCCAACGTGTCGAGTAATACCTCATCAGAAGGGCTACTGTCTCGATTGAGTTGGGTCGAAGCCTGCTCAACAAGCTGAGCAAGTGCTGGCGCGTAATTTTTGATGTTGCCATTTGCTTCCGGAACTCGTGGGTTTTGCGTCGTACCAGCCTCGGGACAGGCCGGGTTCGCAGGCGAAGGAGTCGCTTGTTGGTGGGGAGTATAAGCTCTCGGCTTCACTGCATGCCGCTCACCACGGGCGTCGTATTCTTGCACTATCACTCCGTGCGCGCGCTTCATATGTTCCTTAAAATGGTCGTATCGGCCCCACGCCTTGCGGCGCGTGAAACACCGAGGCTTCTCACAATACCATTGTTGGCCCATGTGATGTCTTGTCTTCATATGCCTGGTCACGGAGTCCACTACACACAAAGGGGAGTCGGTAAGTAAGTACCCCTTACACCTCGAGGACGGACTCTTGGGGGAAGAGAGCAATTAGACGAAAATGGCGGATCCCGAAACACGTACTTCTACTAAGGGCCTTCCCACATTCTGGGCAGAAAAAGGTCTTGGGTTCCCTTGCCGGCTTACTGTGTCATCCTTAGCCTCGGCCGAGCTGCGATTTGCTATGAGAGAACCCACTACCACTTATCCCGTTCGACCTTGGGAAAGGACGGATTCTCTGGCGGCGGCTTTGACACAGTCCCCCGAGTGAGAGTGAACACCGCGTCCGTCCTGGCATTATCCGTCTGGCCTGCGGCTTCCTCAGCCTGGTCGAGTTCTATATCGGAGGTCGTCGTGCAGGATGCACTAGACTCGCTATCGCTCTCCTATGAAACACGACGCGATGAGCTTGAGAACCGACGTGAACGAGTCCAGGTAGTGGGGCCCATACCGCGTCTGACACTGCTGGTGGCATTGCGCATCCCTTTACAAGCCCTACTCAGAGGAGGAATACGCCATGCAACCGCCTCACTGCAATACTTTGACTTTCAACGTGAACAGTACCAGACAGGAGAGATAGGAGATGCATTGATGAGCAGGAAAACAGGACAGGATGATAGTAACATCAGGTTAATAGGTGGAATGTGTGTGGATTGTAGCACCACCCTCCTTCTGTTCTCCACCAAAACACCAAAACACACAATGCACGGGCCATTTAACACCCAATAAAAGGCGCAATGCGTTAAATTAGCATGTCACGTTACCTCCGTAGGAGTTACGTCTCCGTCCCGTATGTGTCCCCACCCGCTCACTTCGCCTCATGGCCATCGTGTATCCCCCATGTAGGTCTACCCCCATGAATATCGACCAATCCGAGCAGTGCCAGTGATTCAAGACCAGTTACAGATCTATACTTACTACTCTGACATCAAGACACTGTTGGGCATGGAGCATGGAGTAGACATACGATTTCACGTACCCTCTCTGACCACGCCCGCATAGTCACCAAGCCGAGGAGGACAACGATTGGTGCCAGCCTGGCTAACTACATACAGACCTTGATAGTATTTGATAGCCTCTCGAGGTAGTCACTTCGGCCGCCATGAGCCACGAGGGCCCCGTACTGTGTGTCCCACGCCCGTGGTAAAAACCATATGTCATCATGATCCAAGCAGCTCGCTTCAAGGCTAGTATGTTAACTGTCCTTCGCCTGAAGAGACTGACGAGGAGGAAGGCAATGGCATCTTTGATCTCGAGAAACCAGCTCGGGGGTATCTACATGTTGAAAAGGGACACGAGGCAGCTGAGCGGTAAATAGCGACACAAGCCTGGTCTAGCAGAAACGCCTCGGTGTCTGTCATCTCGTTCCTCAGTCTTACAAGTCCAAGCACAGTAACAGTATTAAGACCGGACGAGGGTAGGTAGTGGGTGCCACTGGTTTCCTCGTCCTAGGCATATACCGTTCTCTATCATTCAAGCGCCCTGCAACAAGAAGGTCGTCTACACCCCTTAAATCTCGAGCATTGAGTCAGGCAGCCGATGCGCATGTACGAGACTGCCCACCGGATAGGCCCCATGCGTGTTTACGAACTATCCTGGCCGGCGATTGCTAAGTCTTAGACACTGGGACACCGGGGGGTAGTTATCCGTGGAACCAATGGCGCCGCGACAAAGGAGCACCGAAGAACAATTAGGTCATTGCGCCTTGTCCCTCGCGACCGCCTGCCTAAATATAGGGTTTCAAATTTAACAGAGATGTTAGTATAGGCAGTGGCGGCGTCATGAGTGTGCTGACCAGGCGTCCATTGTCCCTTGCGGTCCATCCCCTTTGAGGCACAGCCTGTCGATGCAGTCCGCGGAGAAAGGTCTTTATGGCGTTGGACTTAGGCCTCGTTATTAAATGGCGAGCTGTGCTTTGTCTTAATTGTCCACGTCTCTTAAAGCACTAGTCCCGTGCCCGTTGTCTGGGAGGCTATGGATATTTGTGCCACGCACATATGGGTGTCCAAACCCTATCAACCCCCAAATCAATGAGGGCTCGTTGTCTACTAATCATTATTTCCTTCTTACAGCGTTGTAATCAACTGCATTTGTCCCTGGGAAGTGTGCCCGAAACTATCAAGAAGCCAACTAGAAACCGTACCTAGAGAGAGAGAGGTAGAAGTACAATGACAATCGACACCATCGAGACGAAAACGAGAACCATCTGTCCGCATCTAACTGGCAAGAACGCGCCTGTGTGTTGGGACTGTGCCGAGCAGGGCCATGTCAGCCAGCGCGGAGGAGCGTCTCCAAAGTGGGAAAGCTTTAAGCAGGTGAAGAGGAGTTTGACGCTCCGGAACGGTTATTCGGATATGAGTAAGAAGGGAACTGTGGAAAACCAGTCTTCGGCGCCGGAGGTGCGCCCGCCAGCAGAGGGGTTAGAGGTCCTCGTCGGCCCCCAGGTCGTGAGCCCAAGCGAGAAATACCGGAAACCGGAAAAGAAGAGCTGGGACAGCGAGTCGGACCAGAAGGCCGCGGTTGCTCGCCAGCCTCATCCCAGGACCATATGCGGCATCCCTCGCAGACTATTCCTCGTAATATTGGCGTGCCTACTGCTCGTCCTCGTAGGGATAGCGGTGGGCGCCGCCGTGGGAGTGACGCAAAGCCACAAGCTTCCGTAAGTCGAGTTCCCGCGGCCGGAAAGTGACGAAGATGGACATCCGACTGACCAGATCGGTGAACAGTTCCACCCAGAAGGCGGGGAACACGAGTGGAGATCAAGTAAGCAGCAATCCCCCGTTACCCCCCACGATTACGACCGAGACCGTGTCGATGATCGGATCCCCGAGTGCGAGCAGTGCGAGCACGAGTACCCCCGCTACGGTGGAAGAGACTCCGGTCTCTCCCCCGAAGCCCGACGCCGATACGACCTCCCCGCCGGTAGAGGAAGTGACGCGGACTGTCTTTCATACCGAGCTGCCCGCAACGACCACCTCCGCTAACTCAGACACAACAACCCAGCCCGCTACCACAGCTACTTCTCCTACCGCGCCCGATAATGGCGGCGCGAAAAATACACCCACACCCTCGCCCTCGCCCTCACCTACGCCTACGGGCGATACTTCCTCCGACGACAACTGCCTCGGCGCCGACGGGTCGACGTACAAGGACCAGGGGACCGGGGTGCAGTTCCGGGTCGAGTGCGCGGCGGCGCACCAGGGCAAGGACATCCAGAACGTGAAGGCGGACACGATGGAGGACTGTGTGGCGCGGTGCGCCAAGAGCGCCCCGTGCAAGGGCGCCATCTGGTACAACGCCGGCCCGCAGGGGACTGACTACAACTTCTGCTGGCTCAAGAGCGCCATGGACGACAAGTACATATACACGGGGGACGCGCAGTCGGTCGTACGGATATAGAAAGAAGAAGAAGAAGAAGAAGAAGAAGAAGAAGAAGA
>JWIU01000092.1:2547168-2675773 GCA_000966885.1 Xylaria sp. JS573
CCCTCGCCCCCGCCCCCGCCCCCGACCACCGCCGCCTCCTGCCGGATCTCCGTCGCGCTCGCCACCTTGTAGCTGACGAAGGTCGGCTCTTCGGCGTTCCAGTCCGTGCCGTACAGGTTCTTCTTGTCGTGCTGCCGGAGCAGAGAGGGGGAAGGCATAGGGTCAGCGTGGCTTACTTATTTTTTCATCACCTCATCACGGTGGTAACGTTATGAACTCACACTGAACGTGATCCAAGAGCTGGCGGCGGCGGTGGGCGTCTTGCCTATAAGCTCAAGGGATTGGGCCTCGTCGTCGTATTCCACCGTGTACAGGAAGTTGGCACCGCTAGGGGAAGGGAAGGTGCCGATGATCATCTGGTGCTTCGCGGCCGTGGCCAAAGCCGCAAGGCTGGCTAGAGCCAGGAACGCCTGGACGAAGTGCATGGTGGACGCGCTGCGGTAGTTGATGGCCTCTAGTCGTGAAGGTATCGCAGTGCGCTGCAAGAAGTCGGGTCTGTTTTGGGGTAGAGGAACCAATTGCCTACCTAGGGTGGGTTGACGTAGTTGATAAGGCTTAACCCTATGAATGATTCACTCGAAAACAAGACGTCGCACAGAGGTGAGACCTCCTCATCAAGACCGAGGTATTATTATAGCCCGATTTTCTGATTGTTTGCATCGTCCGAAGCCTCCCGGTTCCCTGTGATGAATGAATGACTAAAGAGGCCCACCTCCAGGGTTGCGCCGGGTACCCAAAGGGGAAGTGAATGTCTTCACCTACTGGGATATCATCACCATTTTCTCCCTCTATTTCCCTAGTTACCGTAGATCAACGGCATTTCCCGTCATAATTAGGTATGCGTGAAAGGCGATTCTTCGGTGACAACATATCATCCAACTATACACTAGATACTAGCTCACCTTAGTTCAACACATCTGGCCTACAAGGTCATTCAGACAATTTAGAGAGCGCTTCTCTTCCAAAGGCAGTGTGTCTTACTCTTCTTATTCTTCTAGTCTATCAGTTAGTTTATTGTGACTCCGTCGGATTATGCTCAAGATGTTTACTCATGGTGCTGGTGACTGTCTTCGGCGTAGGCTACCGCCAAGGGTGGGATCAACCCTTCCCACCTCGAGGAAGGAGGCCCCTTTTCACCGACGGCTTAAAAGTGCAATATCACGAAGTCAAGAACCAGCCACTCCTATATAATTACATATGTACCCTCTTCCATTCATGACATTTTATTGTTTCACGCAGATTTTTCTTCACTTTAGCCCTATACCCAGTTCAACAACCCTGCCGCATTAGTCCAAGTTCTGTTGGGAAAGTATCAAACGCAAGGAGTAAAGGTAGACAGACGGACAGATAGACATGGCATGGCAGTGGCAATACATAACAGAAGTTTTCTCTATTCGACTTATCCACTATAAGTTCTCCGAGGTATAAAGTCTCCCTAACTAATACGCCAGACCATCACTACCACCATCACCACCACCAACAACAGCCCACGCCAGCAGACCTTGCCCTTCCTTCCTTCCTTGCCTTTCCTCCCAAGGGCTGGGCTACTACGTACGTACGCCTTGGGGAAGCCTCCAACCCAACCCATCAACCAACCGACACAGGAAACGTGCAACGCACTACTGAACCCACACCCACGGGACGGACACACGGCCTCCACTAACTAGACAGGTAGGTAGGTAGGTTAGGGGTAGGTGGGTATCACAATTATGACAACAAAGAAAATGACAAGGAAACCAACCCCTTAATGACTAAGGCCGTCCCGGTAGCGGCCTCGGCCCGACGATCTGTCTCCGTCCGGCGCCGATGCCGGCGGAGCCCTTGTTCTGGGAGTCGCCGCCGGTGTAGCCGCTCCACTGGCTGACGTCCCAGCGGCCGCCGACGCCGTCGACCCCGCCAGAGCCAGCCCCTCCCGAGTTCCGCACCGCCTTCGCCGTCTCCTGCTGCGACTCCTCCCACTCGCGCTGGCGCTGGCGCTCGAGCTCCATCTCGCGCTCGAGGAGCGACTTGCCTCCGCCCCAGCCGCCACTGCCGCCGGTTGCTGGCCGTGTCCCGGTCGATGGCCGACTCTGCTCGCGCCCCCGGCGGTGGTCCTCGGTGTGGTCGCGCCCCGCATACGCCGCTGCCGTCTGCTTAGGCGGCACCGGCGGCGACTCCTGGAAGCGGTCCGCGCGGATCGGGTTCTTTTTCGGACTCGCGGCGGCTGCTGCTGTGGGGTCGGGGAGGGGACGAGAGGAGGGGACGCCGTTGCCACCGGTAATCTGCGGTTTCATCCCGGGGATCGGGAGCGGCCTACCCTCGCCCGTCCGATGGGATTTCACCGGCGGCGCCGCCGGGACCCTCTCGCCGGTGCGCTGCATCTTGAGTGGTGATGGGGCGTATCTCTCACCTGTACGTTGCTGCTTAAGCGGCGCGACGGGGAGCGGACGTGGGGGAGGTGGAGGGGCGAGTTGTTCCTGGGAAGGCTGTTCTTGATATCGGTCCCAGTGCGTGCGCAGGACCTCGCGTTCGTCCCGGGACCAGGAGTCTTGGCGCGCGGGGCCGTCTAGGTTTGAGCGGCTTCGCGAACGCGCTCGGTTGCTGGACGGGGATCGTACCCCGGTCCGCCTTTCCCGCTCGTCCTCGTATTCCGCCTCGCGCTTCCGGGCTAGCTCCAGTTCCTGCTCTAGCTGCTTTATCCGATCGCTATATCCACTATCGCCTCGGCTCTGTGGCCTAAAATCGGGACTGAGAAGCGATCGCTCGTCTCTCGAGCGGCGGCGCTCCGCTGCCAGTTTCGCCTCGGCTTCCTCCTCCTCCTTCCGCCGTTTCTCCTCGGTTAATTTCCACTGACGCTCTTCCTCTTGCCACCGGCGCCGCTCCTCGTCGGCTTTTCGCTTTTCTTCCGCTCGTAGTCTTCTAGTCTCGTCAGCCCATCTACGCTCTTCTTCTAGTCGCAATCGCTCCTCTTCGGCTTGCAGCTGTGCCTTACGAGCGCGCTCTTCTTCCTCCATCTGTAGCTTCTGGCGTGCAGCATCGGCCTCCTGTTCTCTGCGCTTGCGCTGCTTCTCGGCTAGGGTGGGCACTTGGGGACCAGCACTAGTGATCTGGCGTCGCCCTCCGAATGCGATTCCGAGATTGCCCTGGCTAGCGCCGCCCATGTAGCCATACTGTGCGATGTTCCACGCTGGGCTCGTAACTTGCTCGTGGTCTTTCTTACTCCAGCTCGACACGGACGAAGCGACGCTGGTTGGGCTTTTGGCCGGGCTCCTCGCGGGACTCCAGCGCCCGGAATCCGAGTTTCCGGTTTTGGCAGGTGTCAGGGTAGCTCGCGAGCCATATGAATTATTGCTAGCGTTAGATGTTCCTCGGGATCTCCCTGGTTGCAAACCTGTATTCTGGGGACTTAACACCGCGTTCGGGCGTGATTTAGATCCTAGAGGTGCCGGAAAGGCGGAGGGGTTGATGGAGTTGGCAACACGAGAAAATGCGCCGAGGCATTGCAGAACTTGGGCGGGATCTTTTCGTTCGTACAGATCGACAGTCAGGAACATGTCATGGTCTGGCAAGTTCAATGGCGCCGATTGGCAAGCGCGGAGGTACTGTGAAATGTTTTCCATCTGGACAAAGGGCATGGCCGATTTCTTGAACTTGACGCCTGGCGGGCCGATGGCCAGATTAACGAGTCTGTGAGACGCATGTCAGCTAAAGTGCGAGGACACAGACCGTATACATTTTCCCATACTTGCAAAGAGCAACGCCATCTTTCAGTCCGTCGAGCAGGTCGCTGGCCGGGAGCGGTTCACCCAGAACACCTTCAATCCATGATCGAGTCTCGTTGGCAGAATCGGGAGTGTACTTGTCAAGACGCAATTTGCGCAAATCCTTGTCTAAGGACGTGACGGACGCCATGGCAGATGAAGGATTCCTCGCGGTAAGAACTAGTTTTGGGTATATCTGGTTTTACGACACTCGTGGATCGGTATCTTGTCCTCGACGAACAGTATATTGGTAAAAGTGTGACAAGGCGTTGTTGATGTCGTTCCGTGGGGGGAGAATGTTTCGTAGGTGATACGAAGTGCGTATGTTGGGTAGGTAGGCGGTTCGGGGAGGAGGAACGGTAGGATGGAACTAACACGTCAGCGGCCGCGAGGGGTCATTGACTTGCAGTGCTGGTGGTGGCGATGGTTGCTCGACGTAGGGACAGCCCAGGGGAATGCTATTAAGAAGACACAGAGTCGAAGAGAACAGTCTGCGAGAATAAGCGAAACAGCAGCAAGCAAGGCGCATGAAGAACAAGAGCGGGAAAACTGGGAATAGGCACAGGCATAGGCATAGGAATAGGTGGATGTGTTGGAGAATTCGAGATGGCAGGGCTCCCCCACCAAATCTGCCAACCCGATCCACGCAATTTTGGCAAGGCCGGCACTGGGATTGCTGGAATTGCTGGAATTGGCCTGTGACGTTGTCGGTCTGCATGCGTTGGGCTGCCCAGTTAGGCAATAGATTGAGATTTACAGGGCATGGTCCCCTGTGCACTTGGCCTTTTTCAGGGGGCTGGGGGCTCGTCTGGTAGAGGGACATTGACGGTCATTTACATCTTCATTAACAATCTTAACCTGTTTCTACCGTGGAAACCTGTTAGCGGGTACCGGTCGCCCTGCTCAGCTGGTAAAGTACTTGCAGCAGCGGCAGCATGCGAGTCAAGTCCATGAGGTCTTCCAGGGTTCCAAGGTTCCCGGTCCCGTCGGCGCGTAGCGGTGGGGCTGTCGATAAAAACCGGAACTAGCCCCCAGCTGCCAAGCTCGTGGCGTGAGCTGGCTGCATATCGATAAAAAATCAGGTGGCGGTGCAAAGCGCAGGCATGGATTTAGGTCCTACCTATGGAATTTGACGATTTACCCTGACGTATGTACAGTAGGTAGCAGCATCGTCTCGAAACGAATTCCTCCCACAGAACCGCAACGACCATGTCGACGACGACACCGAAACCGGTCGGCCCCATACTGAAAGTCTGGTATCGGTGGAAGGCGCTGCGGCTACCCTGGCGGAAGCAGTTTCTCGTCGGTGCGTTCCATCCTCATCTCTTCTTTTCCCACAGAGCCTACCTAAATAAGCCGAACCCCCATCGCATCCCCACCTACTTCCTACACGCGGCATTCCAACCGTCCTGACCCTGACCCCATCCGGAACAAACAAAACAGGCCTCGATCTCCAGGGCAACACGTACTGGGAGTTCCGGCTATCCTCCTCGCCGACGGAGCGGCTGCGGCGGATCGTCAAGTACCCGCGGGCGACGCACTACAGCGACGTGCGCGTGCCGCCGCCGTGGCACCAGTGGCTGCGGCACCAGCGCGACGTCCCGCCCACGCTCTCCGACCAGGTCGCCGACGTCGCGCGCCAGGAGCGCGTCAGGGTCCTCGCCGCCGAGGCCGACGCCCGCTGGGACGCCAAGCCCAGCCTGCTCGACATGCCGCCCGGCCGCCAGCAGCCCGCGCCGCCGCTCGATACGGGACGCGCCCAGCCGCAGGAGCGGGCCGGGCGGGAAGGAGGAGTAGGTTCGCGGCGGCCGGGAGATGGGGAGGTGGACGCGGAACCGAGACCGAAAGACACGCCGAAGGATAATGATCGGGACCCCTGGAAGCGCGCGAGCGGGCCGGGCGAAACGTGGCAGCCACAAGCATGGACGCCGACACCGGCGCGGAAGCGATGATGGCGGCGGAGGGTGCTGCTGCTATGCTACGATATCACGTTACATGACGAGGGGGGTGTATGATAGATAATGTATCGAAGACAATTGCCACAGTGCTCGTTTCCAAGAGATCGTTATAATATTCGAGCAGGTGCTCCCCTAGTTACTTACAATGGGAAGACTCCGCGCGTAGGTCTAAAGTCCATCCGAGCTTTGTCCTCGTCCGGGTAGGTAATAGCGAGCATCCGGAACCCGTCTCCGTGACAAGGTAGATATATAACACTCCGATATAACCGGGTCTGACGGAGCGAGAGCGAAGAGCTCATGTGTACAAATCTAGTTCAATGAATACATGCCGCCCCCCCCTTTCTTCGCATGCGCCATCGCTTAACCTGCTCTAACCATGGCTTCTAACTAGCAAACAACACCCCCCAAGCTCTCGGCCTGACAAATCGTGCACATTTCTTGACCAACAACAGACAGAGCGGCGTCTTACTTACCTTGTTTCCTCTTCCTGCGCGACGCGCGTTTGCAGAGGGGACACAGCCAGTCGCCCCGCGGCTTCGACCTGAGCCCGACGCACTCCCAGTGGAACCACTCGCGCGGGCAGTCCGGGCCATCGCACGCAACCATATTGCCGGATGACGGACGCCGGCACAGGCAGTAGCGATTAGTATTCCGCTTCGATCGTGCCACGATGGTAGGCTGCACGTCTTCTTCATCGTCGTCGTCTCCTATCACTATGATCGAAGACTCGATGCGCTCTGCGAAAGCCGTGTCAGCATGTCTAAGGGTAGGTAGGTTGACGGATGGGATGGGCTGGAGATGGCTAAGGACGTAGTTCGCGAAAGTCAACACCAACCTTCCTCCTCCCCATCTTCCTCCTCGCCCTCCTCGTCCTTATCCACATCCATGCCATCCACCTCTTCTTCTTCTTCTTCTTCCCCCGCATCCTCGTTCTCCGCCCGGATCAGGTCCACCATGGCCAGCAGCCTCCGCCCGGACATCTCCAGGACGGCGCGGGCCTCGGCATCGACGTCCTCGGCGGCGCTGCCGACGCGGCCGCGCGGGCCCGTCTTCTTCTTCTTGGCCTTGGCCGCGCGCGCCTGGACGCCCTTCTCGACGGCGGCCGGCAGGCCGTCGCCGTCGCCGCTGCTGCTGAACTGCTCGCACTCGACGCGCCAGACGATCTGCACGAGGTGCTCCAGCAGCACCGACACCTTGGCGTTGTCCTCCGCCGCGATGGTGTTGGCGGCGTAGGGCAGGAAGCACCGCTCGAGGATGGCGGCCGAGATCCCGTCCGCGTCGTGCCGCGCGCGGTCGACCTTGGCGGGCGAGACGGCCGTCGAGGGCATCAGGAGCGAGAGGACGCCCTGGAGGATCGAGATCTGCGATTCCAGCCTCAGCGCGGAGGTGTGGTTGTTGATGAACGCCGTGAATATCGGTAGGGGGAGAGACTTGGTTGTCGTCTCGAATCTATGATATAAATCCGAGAGGTCCAGGGGAGGCGTGGGAAGGTAATGACAAATATATGACAGCTATAACCGTTAGTCTACTTGGTCTTTGCATGATAGATCGTTATCCAAACGTACTAGCGAAAAGAGCCGCTGTCGCAGGGGAATGGACTCAACAAACGTAGGCTCTAACGCCTGAAAGTCCTGGGATGCCTTTTTCCCCAAGTTCGACCGACGTTTCTGCGGCGTCGGGGGCTCCGACGCCTGGGAAGAATACACCGAGTCGTCGTCCAGCCACCCCCCATAATTCCCCTTCTCGATATTCACCACCTCGCGCTTCCTCTTGTTCATTGCCGTCTTGGAGGAGCTTCCCCTGTGTTCCTTGACCCAGATCTCCTGGAAGATAGAGCTCGAGGTCTTGCTACCGTCGGCGAATATGGCGTTCATGATCCACTTGGCGCCGCCGGCCGTGCGCCCCGACCGCTGGCCGATGTAGCTGGCGAGGATGGACTCGCGAAGCATAGGGAATTCGCCGTCGCCGCTCTCGATGTCCATATCGTGACGCTCGGTCAAGTCCGCCTCCAGCAGGTCGAGCATGAACTCGAGCCATTGCTTCCAGTGACGCCACCGATTCGGGTACAGGACACTGCAGTTAAACGCCCAGCCGGCGACGTGGAAAAAATCCTGCCCTCGGCGGAAGACGCCGTCCTCGTGATGCCTCCGCTGCAGTTTTACGTGGCTATCATCGTCTCCGTCGTCGTGAAAATCTTCCTCGTCAGACTGCAAATTCGGGGTGGCGCCGCGCGAACCGTTTGTAAAGCGGAAAGCTTCCTTGAACCTCCCGTTTATGGGCCCGACGCGGGAGAGAAGACCGCGCAAGTAGACCAACGATTCGACAGAGACCTCGGCCCATCCCTCCTCCCTCGGTCTGGTCGTAAACCTAGGGTGCACGATAGCGGTATTAAGTAAGAAGAGTTGGGTTGGAGGGGGGCAGTATGTTGAATCGTTGGAGCCATGGCGGCGCGACGATAGCAGACTATTCAAGAGGTTAAGGGTAATGAGATCTGTGCGAACAGCATTAGCACACGTCGTTGCGAGCCGCGACACAGCACTTGCACAAATTCTCTTCCAGATAGATCTGACAATGCTGCCTTAGTTCCGGGGGTAATTGGCTAGCCTTGTCGTACGGCTCCGGTTCGTCGCCCGCTATTTTGGGGTCAACGGCAGGACTACTTATATCAGTAGCCGTAGTGTCTAGGGGATGTGCTGGAGACTCGGTTGCCGTGGCGTATGACGAGCCGGGTGAAGATAACGGCGTCGACATCAACGGGGGGATGGCTGGCGGCATTTCGGGCTGCTCTGGCGCTCGACGCGTGAAGATGTCGAGAACGCGACGAAACATTTCCACGGGCGTAAATGGGCTCGCGGGGAATAACCAGGGATTAATCTGTACAGAGATAGCGATTGGTTAGCGATCGGCGGCAGTGGGGTTCTTCACTAAAACCGGTAGGCGGGTACCGTTAGCGTCGGGCCCTCATTTGGCGGGCCTCTGGATCATCCATGTACGCAATGCCCAGGCGTGCAGGTCAATCTCACCTTCGTCTGTATAGCTTCAAGTAACAAAATGCCTTACCTTACTCGAGTTGAAACCCAGGCATCGTAGAGACATTTGTATTATATATCTCCAATGGGTGGCTATGCGTGTCTATCGCAGCTGAAACACCATTCAGTCGCTTCTATCATGTTTCCCCGGTTAGGATTCCTCCCTGTCTTACCACGCTGCAGACCCCGAAGAATAACATGTGAAAATGTAGGAAAAAGGAGAGGAATAGGCTCGGCCGACGAAACTCACTCGATAATATGGCCTTGTCTTATCGGCTTGTTAAGTATTCTCAAGTTGTCAAAGTCAAGTGGCTATTTCGTTCGTTCGTTCGGCGTTAATAGTAAGCTTAAATGCGCAATGTCTATCAAGCTAACTAGGCATTTAGGTATATACTCGAGTATATACCTAAACGAGAACGCGGAGACCACATAGCATCACTTTGAGTAGCCCACTACTGGATATAGGATTCATTTGTTCATTCTTGTTATCATTTGTGGCGACTGACCACCAAAGCCAAGGGGCTATGGTTCATATGTACTGACTAGCTAGTTAGGTACTTGACCATTTTGTACCAGACTGCCGGTTTCTGCTCGCGTTCATTCAGTTCACATGTTCGCCTTGAGGCCCTTGAAGGCGTCCTCGCGCGCGCCCAGGTACCGCGCTTCGGCCGTCTTCCAGTTGAGGACCTTCCAGATGTTGTCGACGTAGGCGGCCTTGCCGTTGAGGTACTGGAGGTAGTAGGCGTGCTCCCACATGTCGACGCCGAGGAGCGGGGTGTCGCCGACGACGACGGCCTCCTGGTTGGCGAGCGTCACGATGCGCAGCTGGCCGGTGCCGGCCTCCTTGACGAGCCAGCCCCAGCCGCTGCCCTGGATGCCGAGCAGCGCGGTCCCGAACGCGGCGCGGAACTTGTCCACGCTGCCCCAGGTGCCCTCGATGGCCTTGGTGAGCTTCGGCGCGGCCGAGGTGTTCGCGTCCGCCGACGAGGCCGGCGATAGGTTCTCCCAGAACAGGCTGTGGTTGATGTGCCCGCCGCCGTTGAAGCGGATGGCCGACAGCTGGGCCGCCGAGTCCTGCAGCTTACCCTGCGAGAGGGCCGAGGACGATGCCTCGAGCGCCTTGTTCAGGTTCGTGATGTAGGTCTGGTGATGCTTCTGGTGGTGCAGCTCCATGATCTGCTTGGAGATGCTTGGCTCCAGCGCCTGTCGTATCAGGTGGTTAGCACATCCCTGTGGCCTGCCAAGTGGTCATCTTGTCAAATGGGATTTCTTGTTCTTACATCGTATGCGTACGGGAGGGGCGGAAGTGAGTACGTTCGGACTGCCATGATGTCGTGTAATGCTTAGAATGGAACCTTGTGGTATGCGCCGTCGGGTGTGAGGCACTTCCGAGAAATATGGGGTTTGCGGCAGTCTAAGAGACAGAGAGACAGAGAGAATAGGTAGAGTTGCAAGGACCTCAGGTGGCCAGAAGGGTGCCTGAGGGTATTTGAGGGGGATTGCTTAGGCATGGATGGCCGACCTCAGGTGTCCGTAGGTTGCTTTGTCAGAGTTGCGTGTCTACCTTGATGGCTACGTCAGGGCCTCCCTGCCCAGCAACCATCAAGGTGTTGTTTCCCCACGTTTCCATTCGCCGATTTGATCGATTCACAGCCCTGAAAGACCTTACATATAGTAGAAGCTTCTGGTTTCAAATCAAACCTTGCCCATCTGTTTACTGCGGCCTGTGTTTCATGCATTGTTCAGGAGAGGTAAGAGGTTAGGTAGGTACCTAAGGTCCTGACCACGGGAGTCTAGAAGTGGGCCGGAAAGAAGCGCAAACTTGCTCATATTATTACACAGAGCCAACGAGCACGTATTGGGCTGATCACCGAACTCAATTCCAACTTTCCTTCTACAGTCAAACTGCATGTCATGTATACACTGCATCTAGATTAAGTACCTATTATTCCCATTAGCCAAGCACCTAGGGGCATTTCCTACAAGATCGTCACCCATTCGACAAGTGACCTATGTTGATGACTGTAATACTGGAACCTTGAGGACCAACATCCTCCCGGCAGTCAAAGCCTCGGCTCGAACCCCTTTCACTTTCTCGAATTATATATGTAAACGCCCAGTTGGCGGATACGCATCTGTACATCTTTTCCTAGATCATTCCAATTATTATTCGGTATCCATTAGAATCTCTCGCCCATACTAGACGTCAGGCACGTCGAGCAAGCTACAGCAAGAACTCGAAACGACCACCCCTCAACTGTAACCGTCACCCAGATAGTACACGTCGAAAATCATGTGCGGCGCCAACCCTCGACAATCATGTGGAGGCGCACTTGCGGTGCTGAGTCTCCCCATTCAGAGGACTCGATCGGCACCGCTCACCATGGCGGGCCGGCTCACCTTCCATGACCGTGGACAGGGCAGTACGGTTGCCACGCATGCCACATTCGTTCCCGACGAGGACGATGTCGGTAGCTTTTCGGACTTAGAAAGCTGCGTCGTCGGTATCCAGTAAGTGAAACACCCTTCCTCTCCCGGCGCCGGAAGGCGGACGAACACGGTGAACACGATGTTGACGGAGGCTTCTCTGCAGTGAGACGGGCGACCTGACAAGGTCTGCCATAATAAGTCCGTTCCTACACAAATTCAGCCTGATACAAGGCTCCCCAGAGCCAGATGGGCAACGAGGGCCGATGGAAACGAAGCTCGTCCACCCCATGAAAATCGAGGTCGGTGGTGAGGGAATCATCGGTCGGCGCGTCACCCTTTGGGCACAGAATGCCTTGGACCCTGTTGCCGAAGGCATCATAGGGTATAACTAAGCGTCATAAATCTGCTGCGGGATTTCGAGTCGAAGAGTACTGTGGATGAAGCCTCTGGAAGGCTGCGACTGGTTTGACCTTGAGGGCCAAATTTGATGACTTGGACTTGAGGGTATTCTAAGTCCATAGTCCACCCACCCCTATATCAGCCAAAAGCTCACGGTGTTCAAGAAGGCGAAGGGCGACCATTTTGTATATAGCTTCGTTAGCGAGTTCCCCTAATTGCACCTGCGCCCTACTTATCTTTCTCAGCCAGTAACAGCTACGCGTCGTGAGATGCATATCCCCACAGAGGAACCGACGCAAGAATGTACATACGCATACATGTCCTTCATCAAGTGGAGTAGTTCCTGCCTTATCCATGCAGCAACCCAATAACCCAACAAGGCAATGTTTATGAGAGTAGGAGCCTTGCACCCACGATATAGCCCCAGGTTATTCGTTCGTGGAGAGCCCATGTGTGATCGGAAGTGATTCCCCAGAGATCTAGGGTGCTGGATCTGCAGCCGTCTTTGATCGAATCAGGACATGAGACAAGAGCCACGAGGCTTATGAAGTCGACCACATGGAAATCTGAAGTAGAGTGAGCTCAAATAATAAAAAGGTCTAATATGGCGGCTTATCAATCGAGATCGTGATGTCTATCGTCTCGGTGGGGACGCGTTGATCCATCCGTTCTTCTGAAGCGCTCTATTGACCAGGGCTTCTGAACGGAACCCCGAAAGACACAATAAACTGAGTTGTTTAGCGCAAATACACCGGAATGTTGCGAGAAACCTGTTCGGAACCGACCGAGTATACTCACGAGTCCGGCCTGTTTCATGCTACCACCTGGCCGCGACAGTCTCATTCACCTTGCTCGTCAATCAAGCGCGTAAGCTCGTTCGACCGTGTTTCCTTCCGAGGTCAACAACACTGATATCGGCAAGTTCCCATGTATCCTAGTCTCTATAGCTCCGCTTCCTCGCAGTCGCTTCAATTCTAGCCCATCTATTTATGGTATTCGTGGCTGCCTGCATAGGGAAGAAATGAGCCTTGGGTTGAATACCTACCAATACGGCGCGGTCTTGGCACAACACCGGAAAGCTTCTATTTCAGCTAACCCTCGGGCTGTTCCCGGCTCCATCCCGAAAAGTGTCATTGGGATTTCGATAGGGCTACACGTACCCGCTCTGCTATGTAACATGACTCCCAATGTAGGGAGACCAGGGAGATCTGCGGAGGAGATAGCCTCCTATAGAACTTTACCATTTAAGACCCTCAGTGGTTCTCGAAAAGGATAAATTACATACTTCTGGTAGCAGCAATTTCGATATCTCTTCATGACTTGGATGTTTTTTTGGGTATAATCAACATTTAAGCCAAGCCCATTGCTGTTGGATACGGGCTGGGCGTTCACTCCGCAGTCGTCCGATACACGCCCTATCTGCCTATCTACGGGTGCCTGATGTTAGGTATCCCCCGCTCTTCCATCCCGGATCGCGATATTGAAACCAGTTAGGCACTCACCTAAGATTGGATCTGGCCATTACCGCGGCGGCGCAATGAAATTACAGTTGAGGCCATCGCGTCTTAACCAGGCAGAGTCCCTGGGGTCCCTTGGCCATTCATTGAACATTCTACTATGCACTATGCGACATACTACGCCTGATATCGGCAAGCAGGGTCGCACGTTGCTTGTTGCTGCTCAAATCTTAAAAAGAAAAAGAAAAAGAAAAAGGAGAACGGGTGCCCATGGTGTTGTTCTCCAGCGGGCAGGGATCCCGATCCCTCGGGCCGTCCTCCACTTCGCATGATCACGAAGGAAGCAGGCTGCCATATATGCATATCTATTAAAAAAAAAAAACCAAGAGGCTCTCCAATTGCAAGGCTCTGTTGTCCCCCCCTTCTCGCTTTTGCACTCAGTTATCAATCGATTGGTCGGGATACTTGTTCCCCTAAAAGCCCGTCAGCCGGATCATGAACGCTCGGAGGATACGTTAACGGATTGACGACAGAGAATGGCATATCAATTATGGCCAACACCGCAGGAGGGGGGAAGTCTCGGACACGGGTACGGCCCGGGCCAGGGAGAGGGACAACCTCCGGTGTACTCTCCCGCGCCGCAACAACCGCCGATGATACACCACCCGCAGCCGCGGCCGCTGCTGGCGCCGCTGCCACCACCGCCGATGTACTACAACGAGGGGTGGGCGCGGACGCACTCGTGGCTGGCGAGCCAGCCGGCGGCGCTGCCGCCGCCCACGCAGCCCAAGACGCCCTTCAGCGAGTACGCGGACCAGCCCGCCGCGACCGACGGCGCCAGCAGCATCTGGGACCGGCGGACGGCGGTGGGGGGAGGAGGAGGAGGAGGAGGCGCCGACTCGGTGTTGCCGCCGCGCCCGCCCGGCAAGAAGACGAGGATATGCGGGATCCGGCGGCGCCACTTCTTCGTCATCCTGGCCCTGGGCGTCTTCTTCTTGGTGGCCGCCTTCGCCGTTGGCCTCGGCGTGGGCCTGGGCGCGAAGAAGGACGGTGATGCCCCCGGCACTACGGCTGCCGATAAATCAAGGTGTGTTATATTTTTATTGTTTTTGCGGAGGTCTTTGAAATATCTGTTTGCACTCTTCCTGGCGACTAGGAACATTATTTTGCCTGCTTCGTTGAGAACAGCCTCAAGCACGTATCTGGGTGGGTTTACGCCAAACCCCTATTTTGCTGAGTCTCGGTCGACCACATATAAGCTCACGTCAGCTGCAAAAAGCCTTTGACACGAAGAAAACAGCAGATACTTGGCATTCAAGCAGTCCTCTACACAAATGCCAATTTGACGTAAACCAATAAGCTAACCATGCGGCCCTGTCTGATAGCGTATCCCCGTCCTCTAGCACGACGCCGACCTCGACGACGCCCACGGGGTCCACGGGCACCAAGGCCTCCCCGACACCGAGCTTCACGGGGACGCTGATACCGGGCCCCGTGCTCTGCCCGCAGAACAACAACACGGTCTACGTGACGACGAGCACGTCGAAGCCGTTCAACATACAGTGCGGGCGCGACTACAACACGCACGACGGCGCGCGCGACATCACGAGCATGGAGGTGGACAGCATGGCCGAGTGCATTGATACATGGTACGTGTTCCCTGATAGAATCGCCCTCTTGGGATGTCTCGGGACGAATCTGGGCTCCCGGGCCAGGACTCAGGGGCTCCCACAACTTTTCGAGATGGGGTATTTGCTGACTTCGAGTTACGAACAGCGGGCGCTGGGCTGATTGCATCGGCGTCGGCTACGGGTACTACGACAAGAAGTACCAATGCTGGCTCAAGAGCAAGCTCGGCAAGCCCAACTGGAGCAGCCAGTGGTATTTCGCCCAGCTACAGGACATACCATCATGACATGACGAATAGGAGGTCAGACGGCGAGCCCCGCCCCCGTAACTAGTGATTTCGGGAGTAGCATGCTCGCTACGTTGAAGTTAATGTGTGTTTCATTGGCCGTTTACATCTACGCGTTCCGAAGGGGAAAGAAGCATGATGGGGGGTTTGAATTGGTCATTTGCATTGCGCGCGGCGTCCGGGTTCGAAAGATGCATACGGTACATATACCGATATACGAGGAGAAAGAGAGAATCCACTGTAATCGAAACCGGGGTCTCGAGTTCTGGGTATACCCGGTGTCTCTTACCTCTACTACGCTCCTCGTTTAACGAGGAGGATAATGACAGGCCTGTATATATCAATACAACATAATGATGTATGATTGATTGGCTGAATATTCCACCACCCACCAAAAAGGGGGGGTTACATGCAAAACACCCAGCAGCTACCGAATGAGACATTGCTTCTTATTTCTTCCTCAGCATGAGCACAACCCAAGCCGCGACCCGGTACCCCACCACGATCGCCATCATGATGCCGACGTTGCGCCCGAGGTGGCCCGTCTCGTAGCCGTAGACATCGAGGACGCCCTGGCCGGCGATCTGGCAGCGGTCGGCGAGCGGCGTGTCATACATGCAACTACAGCCCCCTGCCCCCCCTGCACCATCTCCCCCGACCCTCGCGCACTCGAACACGCGCCCGCTGCCTCCGAACTCGTTGACCATCATGCCCTCGAAGACCCAGCGCTGGTAGTCCCAGGGGTGGAAGGCGTAGCGGTAGAAGGCGTTGAGGAGGTCGGGCGGGACCAGGAAGCCGCCGACGCTCATCCAGAGGCCGTTGGCGAGGGCGACGAGGGCCGGCGCGGCCACGAAGTCCGGCACCGAATACAATCGCGTTGATAAACGGGTTAATAGACGCCTGGTCGGCGTCCAGCCGCAACCACACCGTGCCCATCATGACGGCCAGCCCCAGGTACATGGCGAAGCGGATGCCGTAGGCCACGACGTCGCGGTAGCTCTTGATGAACGAGCGGTGCAGCAGCGTGGCTACCACGCTCAGCCGACTGGGCCTCCTGCCTTTCGCCGCCGCCGAAAACCCGAGCTGCTGCGAGGCGTCCCCCTTCTTCTCCTGCTGCTGCTCCGCCTCCGCCGAGGCGATCGCGTCGCGCACGTGAGCCCGCTGCGCCGACTGCTCCCACGCGGCCTGCAGCTCGTCGACGCGCCGCTCGGCCGAGGCCCGGTCCGCGGCGAAGTCAGCGCTCACGGCCTCGAGGAGGTGCTCCGCCGGGTTGGTGTGCGCGGGGATGGCGTGGCCGCTCCGCGCGTAGTGCGCGGCGACGCCGCGCCCCACGGGGCCGAAGTAGTGCGGCCTGCCGCCCGCCACGAGCAGCAGCTTGTCGAAGAGGCTGAAGGTCGAGGTCGAGGGCTGGTGGATGCTGGCGATCACGATCACTGGTATCAACTGCGTGTTATTTCAAGTCCACCACGCCTATGGTTGTTGGTCTGGGGGCCATGCTCACGGTTGTTCCGCCGCGCCACGCTCCTGAGATGGTTGATGACCTCCCAGCTGGCAACCGAGTCGAGCCCGCTCGTCGGCTCGTCGAGGAAGAGGATCTTGGGGCTGGTGATGAGCTGGCTGGCGACGCCAACGCGTCGCTTTTGGCCGCCGCTTAGGCCCTTCCGGAGAGGTGTCCCTACGAGAGTGTTCGCCTGGCCTCGCAGGCCAAACGACTCAAGGAGGCCATTGATGCGGATGAGACGCTTCTTCGCAGAGAGGGCACTGGTGCGTCGTCAGAGACCAAGGATAAGCCAAGCCAGAGACATGATTCGTTACCTTGAGCTAGTCGACAGCCGAGCCGCAAAGTCCAAGGTTTCTCGGACAGTGAGTGAGCCAATTAGGGAGTCCTCTTGCTCGACAAAGGCGCTCATGTCCCGGAACGTGCTGAGAGACACGCTTGTGCCATTGACGAGCACGGTACTCGAGACGCTTTGCGCGTTGGCGTCACGATGAGCGAGGACGTTCAAAAGCGTCGTCTTGCCGGACCCTGACGGTCCCATCAGTGCACATATCTCCCCTTTCTAGTAGTTAGCATAATGAAGGTATCATTGCCAAGTTACCACTTGCCTGCCTCCACGATCCCCTCAACATTGTCGACAATGTTGCGCAGCTCTTTGGTATTCCTGTCCTTGACAGTGACAGTCACACCTCGCCAAGCGATGTTATAGACCGTGGTGTTCAGCAGATGTGTCTCACCCCGTTCGACATCGACGTCGAAGTCGGACGCGGGTGGAGAAGCCGTCGTGTTAGTGTCTTCCTTCCCGTTCCTGGGCTGCGCCGAGGCGCATGTTGTGTCGCTACCTCCATCCATTGGAGTAAAGCGGTGTGATGATCGCCTGGAAAAAAACGAAATTTTTAATGTAAGGGAGAAATGATGGAATGATAATGCTAGCCAAGCCACCCAGATGGTAGGAGATACCTAGCTGTATATAGATTTACTATAGGTATAGGAAGGCGGATATGGCAGTCTAGATATTGAGATATTGCCAACGGCCGGGCCGACAGATGGTTGGCCTCACAAAGGGGCTCACATCGCATGCTGCTTAGAAGAAGAAGAATAGGCTACTTATCCCCATACTCACCTAGAGGACCGGGTTTCTCGAGACTGGTCATTACAGGCCACTCAGCATGGGAGCGTACCAAAATCTCATCAACGCGTTGGTGTTGCAAGAGAACCCGGTATTTCAAAACTCAACATTGGTTGAAAATATCGAAAATCGGGACGAGGAACTGGTCTCCGAGTTACACAACGGGACAATGGGAAATCTCTGGGTTCCGAGATTCTCGTGTAGGAGCTTTTCAGCGGCGAAGACAACGCTTACGGCGACCATCCGGTACCGACCAGTAAGCCGGCCAACCAGCCTCCTCGAAATGACAATGTTTTTATGCTGAGCCGCCCCCTAGATCATCACCGTGAGAAGGGACCTACGCTTTTGCCTTCATCCTGAGCCCTGTCATCAGGGCTGAGCCTGCGTGCCTGGCACAGCGTGCCACACAAGGACGTCGGGGTGCCAAACCAATCAGCCGCCCCGTGGTTGGTTGGCCCCGACGTTCCAGTGTGATGATGACATGCGCCCGTTTCGGGCGGGAAAGCCCTATCAGGGGCTCTCAGCTCAGCTCCCGCCCGTCCTTTTTTTGTTTTGTTTTGTGCTGACATACATATGCTCTCTGGTCGTGCCGTACCGCCCCGTTGGTAGCCGCGTAATCATGGCGCTGGATACCTACGTACATGTCTACGTGCCTACATACGCTCTGCGACGGCGATCATTGTTTTTTCAAACTGCAGGGGTGGTGGAGGGGGGAGGGGGGGAGGGGGGGGGGGGGGGGAAGAGTGTGAAGCTGGGAGGGTTTTCGCCAAGGATCACGCAGACCACTGAACCTGGATCTGGGGATCTCGCCGATCTGGTCAATCGGGCCGCTGTCCATATGAGGCACGGCATCATGCGGGTCGCCGATAGTCGCAGGTGGTTATACCTACCTAACTGCCTTGACTGCGGTGTCGATAGGGAGGGAAGGTGAGTTACGCACCGTGGGCCACCTCCAGACAGCTCGTGAAGATTAGAGACCCTTATCCGATGGGTATCCGATGGGTATCCAGCTACCCACCCAGGGAGGGACTTAATCATGAGAAATTAAGTTGACGGATTGATGTCTTGAAGGTCATTGTCTAGAAACGGAAAATAGATGTCGTCGTTGAGACGACGAAAAACAAGAGGCGCCGAGTCCCGCGCAAGTTCCGAGCTCCCCGCATCGCCGTCCTCCTGCTTACCACCGTATTTGTGAGACAGGTCGCGGGTATCCGTCGTCTAAAGCAGGCAACCGGCGACATCTGCACGAGACGGCGAACACATATGGTCACGTGTAGTCGAATTCCGCAGAGGCGCTTGCTGAGGTCATCCCTATCTATAGAAGGCATTACCTACTTACCTAGGTACTGAGGCATGAGCAGGTGTAGGCCGAGAATCTCGTTGTCCCTTATAACCTGTGTCTGTCTGGATGCGCTTACTTCCCCCAACTAAGCCACTCGCGACCTTCTAAGTAATAAAAGCCGACCGAGGCCTCTCAATTACCACCACCGACAGTCCCATGTGGTGGCTTTTCTCAAAATAAGAGAGCGAGAGAGAAGAGAGGAAAGAAAAAGAGAGCGGGAAAAAGAATAGTCTGCCAGCCACAGCGCGTAGGCGTGTAATATGTAATATGTAATACTGCGTGTGGGGTTAGAAACGGGCATTTCTTTCTCTCTCTCTCTCCTCCTTGGCGTTCCCAGATCACCGCAGGTTTGGTTCCCGCGGCAGCGCGACTCGGTAGGGGACCTGGGCGAGGGCGCTGATAGGCTCCCAGCGCCCGGGTACCCTGCCGTATTCGTCAGTGTACGGCGATTAGACGTGCTTTTTACAGAACGCCGACGAGGTACCTATCCCACGTGCCATGTGTCGTGCTGTGTGTGCTGTGCTGTCTGTGTTGTGTGTGTATATGTGTGGGTGTGTGCACTCGTAGTAAGCGACGCCGTCATACTCGTCACACCCGCAGAAGCGAGGTAGGGGAGGGGAGGGGAGGGGTGCGCTCCATGTGGATGTAGGTAGGTAGGTTAGATATAGGTCACGGTTTCAGAAAGATTAAGGCCAGGCCCGCCCCGCGCTACGAAAGTACCTAACCTACATCTCGGGAGAGGCTTATAGGTTAGAGCCATGTGTTTTTCGACTTCGAACTTGTTCCGATCTAGGAGCAAGGAGACGAAGAGAAAGGGGAGGATTGGAAGGATTTCTCGCGTCAGGGGGCCTGGACGGCGATCGGCTTGAGGCACGGCGTCGCGAACTACCTAGCTAACGTTAGATGGACGCTGCCTGCGCCCCCCTTCTCGGGGAACACCTGCGAGACACCAGAAATATTCGTTTGTAGGTAGAAAATGAATTATATAGTACATAATCCCATTTTTACACGGGTATACAGCCTCATATATTAGGTAGACGTAAGAACGCGTGAGATATCTCAGAATATCCCAAGCCCATTACCAGACCAGTTTCCAAGTTACTTAACCAACATGCCTTTCCCCTTTGCTTTTTTCCTATTTCCCGTGGTATATATCAGTATACCTACCCCTACTGTGACCCTTACTAGAGCCCACAGTAAGAGGCATCACTGCCTCATACCGTCTCAGCCCAACAAAAAGAGTCCTAAAGCCGCCCATTCCCCGGAACTCCGGAGCTAAATACCTAACTTAGGTGAGAAAGAACCTGAACGATACAGCAGAACCCAACATCCTTCCCGAAGAGTGGGGTGATTAACAACACGGGAGTGCCGCTACAATTGCCACCACCATACCATACATACCACAAAACAAATTCACGGCGCGCTGCTCAGCATGGTGTTGATCTCGGACATGATGCCGTCGTCGGTGGCCATGCTGCTGATGATCTCCTCCTGGGTGAAGCCGACCCAGTAGGAGGGGTTGCTCTGCTGGGCCTTCTTGGCGCGGTAGATCTCCTGGGCGACGCCGCGGACCTGGCCCGAGGCGTTGGCGGCGGCCTTCCAGACGTCGCTGAGCTTGTTGAGGGCGCCGATGTTGAGCCGGATCTGCTGCCGCAGGTCGTCCTCGTCGTGCACGAAGTACAGCGCCCACTTGCTCAGGTGCACGATCGACGACAGCGTCAGCACGCACGTGAAGAAGTGCGTGTGCCCCGTGATCGGCACGTTGTACGTCACCATCTTGCTGATGTTGCACGCCGCCGTGATGATGTGCCGCGTGTGCAGGTTGAAGTTGTCCCCGCTCTGCACCGCCCGGTGCGGCGCGCACGCCGTCACGTCCCGCGCCGGCGACGTGTCCAGTTGCGAGAGGGGCTGGTGCAGGATGATGGAGCAGCTGGGAAGCAGAAAATATCATCAGTCAGGGAATTCAGCCCAGGTAGCTTGCCTGTACGGGGGCGGGGGGAAGACCTACGCATGGTTGATCATGTGTGCCTGAAACATCATCTCATCTAGCTGACAGTCCTTGTTCAGGCTATCCCGCTTCGCCGGCGGCAGGTGCATCCTCCAGTTCGACAGCTGCGACTCGATCCGGTCCACGTTATCGCTGTTCGGGAAGGCGTTGTTTGACAGTCGCATCATACGTCCGAGATTCCTGATCGAAGCCACCCGGTAGGCAAACGAGGAGAACTCGCGATCTTCCCCGGAGAATATCTGGTCGTCGAATTCTTCTAGGAACATGGGCCGCGGGATATTCTGCCGATCCTGGTCAGTCAAGCGCGCGCATACGGCTTCTACAAAAACCGAGACCTACACCCGACGCATACTCGTGCTCTTCGCACGGAAGACCTACGTCCGCCACGATATCGTAAAGGAGGAAATTCGTTTGCCTGTGGACCCCAGCAACCATACCGTCCACGACGAACAGGTCCCACCAAGTTCGCCGCCAGCTCTCTTCCAGCCTAGGGTTGCCGGCTCCGTGTGTGGCGGCAAAAGCCCTGGTGTATAGGCCGATTTCTATCGCGATGCGCTCGACGTCGGATAGAATCTCTCGTGCTTTCTCCTGCTGGCAACTTCCGTCGAGCCCAATGAGAATGATGACCATTGCCTGAACGAGAAACCCATCTTTCGCGACATCCTGGGAGTACACGAGCCGCATGGCCTCCTCGAAGAAAGTAGCGCGGGCAGGCCCGACATCGATGTACAACGATCCGGCCCATTTAACCGCGGCAAGCAGGTGGTCGAGATTCCTCTCTTTTGCCATCTTCAGCAATTGCTCCTTTGGTAAGATGGCGGGGTGACCGGCGTAGAAATAGTAGTAGAAAGAATCAATGCAGCGCTCTGGGACGGTCTGCGGCGGACGCGGAGTAGCCTCGACCATTGCGCCGTTCATGCCATTGAGGTAAGGATTTCTGTATAGCTGGAGGCCGTTCAAGCCGGGAGCCGCGAATGGCGTGCCCGGAGTATCCGGCATTACTAGGGCTGGGTTAAAGGAAGCCAGGCTGGGCGCGGTGGGCGTGGAAACCGCCGCGCCAAGCAACATCGGGCAGCTGTCGCCGCCGGTAGAGGGCGGAGAGTCGGAGGCATGTCGCTTGTTCGGGTTGGCGGCGGTGTTCCTCCTAGGGCCCTTATAGCCGCGTCGCGAAGCCACGTAGACGCAGTTCGTGCTGGATGACGTGCACCGCGAACACGGGGTCTGCCCGTCGCATTTCAGATGCTTGTTCCTCTGATCGCGACCAGGCACGCGCAGTCAGCGAGACAGCTATGTTTTTTTTTTTTTTTTTTACTAGACTTGAGAATGAAACGTTCGTAGACTCACGCAAGCCAGGCATGCTGCCGGAACGGTCGGCGGAGGCGCCCGTGGGTCGATGGGCCCCGGGGCAGAGATCGGGGTTGGGTGGGGTGACTGATCAGACATTTCCGGGCCAGGGCCACTAAACAGCTGGGCTGCTGGTGATCCGTTGGACGACGACGAGGGCAGGATCTCGGGCGAGTGGGAGTGCGAGGTCGAGTAGGAATCCATGAGGAGGCTCTCGGGGCTTGTGATCACAGTGGTCAGGGATCAATTGGCTAACGGCGACGAGAGCGCAACACGGGAGGCGCAAAAGGACCGGCTGGAGTGTTCGAACTTATGGTCCTAGAATGTAGGGTGGGAACGACCATGGAGGCGTCGAAAAGATGGGTTTGTCGGCGCGATGCCAATTGAATGCAAGTGGCTACAATCGGGATCCACGGTACTTCGTCGAGGCTCTGTTGGTCCCCTGTCTCTTGCTTGTTCAACCGGAGGGAATGGGACAAACGGGCAGACGGACTGGCTAGGGTTGGCTGCCCGCTTGCTTGAAATACCCGCCAGGCTTCAAGATAGTACAAGTCCAGCCCTGTCCAGTATGCAAGGTGTGTCTGGTGTGTCTGGTGTGTAGGCAGGTAGGTAGGTATGGTGTGTGTATGTACCTGGTGGCAGTCGGGCCGTAAAAGTACGAGAAAACCGAGGTCTAAGTACAGTACTGCGAAGCTGTCCTGTCGCTATTCCCTCAAGCGCGGCAAGGAACCAGTCTTTCGCGAACAGGGCTCAGGATTTCCTACGCAGTAGATAAGCATGCGCGTCTGCAGGCAGTGACTTGGCAGGATCGGGGAATGGTTCGTAGGTAATTGCTTTCGATGCTACTGCATGCTCATGACGTTGGTTACGACGGCGGCGGCATGAGCAGGGGTGGGTCGGGGCGGTGCCGAGTTGAGCAGTTGTGTGGTCGCGATGGTTGAAATTCGCAATGACAGACGGCGAATGTTTTTTTTTCTCCTCCCCTCGACGAATGACGAATAGGTTGGCGGTGCTGATTGATGTTCGACGTCGGTCCCGTGAGGGGTTGATATTTCGTGTGAGCGTTTACCCATGTGCAACCCTTGCAGGGAACCAGGAAACCAGGGAACCAGGGAAGCAAGGTAGAGAGATGCGTATACGTGCATAGGAGTTCGATAGATAAATTAAAAGAAAATCAACATCCACGTTCTGAATATCATCAATCGACCCCCAGCCTTCTTCTTCATGCAGGGATCAATGTGGGATAGCGTGCTGGACTGGGTTGCAGCAATCTAATTAGCTCCCACTTCCATCGATCTGTTCAATTGCTTCGATGACTGCTGTCTTGGCTGTCAGTTGTTCGCGATCCCCCCTGGGTTAGAGGCTCACCGGGGGGAGAGGAGGGCTAAGACAAGCATGGCATGGCCCGTAGCCACAATTCTCGGATAGGCTAAATCCCATCCCACACGAGTCTTTGCAGCTCCAGGTGAAGATGAACCAGCTAACCTAGGATGCATACTATGTATGGGGATGCATATGGGGATGCATATGGAGTAGCCGGGCTTTGCTTACTCACGATGGCGGCTGCTCCAAAGCAAAAAGACAATCAGGTGGAATGCCCCTTGAGATAAAAGCGCATTATACGGAGTACTTGGAGTACAGTACTCGACCGTTAAAATGGGTGCCTACATGCCCCAGGATGATGTTCAGCCACGGGTCGACTGTGATCTTGGATAGGTACCTAGGCTATGGTGGGTTGCCTGTCTCTCACCCGGTTTACAAAACCGAGGGAGCCCCCAATCATCACCACCATCTTCACTTGAGCTGGGACATACATACATCTGCTGGGCGGGCTTGCTTTCGTGGTTGGTTGGCTGGCCACGGAGCTTTTGGGTCAGCCTATGCCAGAGAGGTTTGTTAGCAAGGTTAGCAAGGGCCGGTGTCTTTGTGGGTGAATGCGGCCAAGGATTGGCGGCTCGCCAGATGGAAGACGACGACAGAAGGAAATAAAAATGAGCTGTCATTTTCCGACAATTAGATGATCTGTTGCCGAGTGAGACATGCCTATCGCTTGGTCGAGAGCAGACCATGGGTGAGATGAACAGAGTGCAGGCGTCTTTTCAGCTGGCAATAACAGCTGCAAAGCTGATGGCCGCCAGCCCAGATATTGAGCATCGCCGGTCTCACAGACTAACGGGGGAGGATACCTAATTCATGCCTGTTCCTGTTCATGTCCCTGTTCTTGTGCCTGTGCTGCTTGATTTTTTTTAAATTGTTTTTTCCTGGGATCGTTTCTGATCTTCCCGTGAACGCTCATCTAGAGGCTGCGCTTTTCATATTGCCAAGACCGGGTATGTTGCCAATGGTAGTTGGATCTGGCTTTGGTTGCACGACATTCTTCTATCTTCATGTGGTGTCTAATTATTATTGCTCCGAGTCAACACCCATGTAACCTTGTCTGACTTCTCCTGTTCGCTGCAAGCCTTCATCTGAGACCACATATATCTGCGCCATGAAAGATAACATCAGCCTCTGCGTTGCTACGAACTGCCTTCCAGTCTTCGCAATGATTTCCAGCATCTTGATGCATATCATGGGGCTAGACGGGAGGGAGAGTGTAACGGCATAGGAACCGGCGTGGAGGTGTCATTGAAGATCATCTGCATGCTGTGTTCACAGTTCAAGGTTGTTCTCCAAGTGAGGCTGGATATCTGTGAAAATCCAGGATCCAGATTCCGGATTCCGGAGCGTAACTACCTAAGTATGTATGCACTGGAAGGAGAGGCGTCCATATTCCCTCCCGTGTTAGTAGCATCCATATGTGCTAGGGGAGGCGGCGACCACCCCGCACCAGATACATCTACATCTACGAGTTACCAGGTACATGTAGCCATACACACACAAACATACACACACATATACACTCCCCCCTCTATCTCTAGACCTTACATTTATATATATCTAGGTATAGAAGCTTGGTGGCTGTTGATATCAACTGATTCTAGCTATTGCGAGCCCCAGAGGTCACTGTCAAGCCCGCGTTGGTGAATTCTCGGGCTACTGAGGCGTGATTAACATCGATCCGGAAACATACTAGCAAATTGCCAGACACCGTCGTACCGAGCCTAGTCAGAACCCTTGAAGCTCACAAGACATCGATACGGAAATGCGGGAACAGTTCGTATGGAACATCCCCTGCAGATGACGCTTTGACAAAGGGGTCTAGAGGGTCTCCACAGTCAGGTCTGTTTCTACAAGTCCTGAAGCACATCGCACATGGACGAGATCATCTCCTAGGAGTGTTACCTAGTCTAGTAGTTGTTGTCGTCTTCTCATCTCGGAAGCTACTGCTTAGGAGAACTTCCCTTCCGATAAACGACGCGTGGCCAGTGTTTTCGTTACTGCAATACGAGGTACGTTATTCATGAGAGATGCAAATAATCTTCAGTTTGGTACTACAGCAATTTGGCCGTATTATTAGAAGTATGAGGTACTGTTTAGGATGAATTTGAAGGTATTATGGGCCCTGCCGCGGTGGCCCCTGAGCCACAACATGGACTGGCTCACACCCCCACTGCTTGGTGGCAGGCTGGATCGATACACAGATTGCCAAAGAAACGTTTCGTCACATAAATTGAGATGACCTTCAAACGGTGCTGGGTGTTACAGTACGGTGCTGTCCACTTACCAGTCGGCCATCGAAGCAGGCCCATACCGGCGACTCGAGGCATGCTCGTCGCATCAACCAACACGGAGAAGGGGCAAGACCTCTTTTGGGCATTGTTTGGTAATACGACATATTCCTTATCACCTACATAACGGCAGTTAGATCTCCTCGGGCTTCTCGACAGGATGAAGCACAGATGGCTTAGGCGTGCATAATCCTCTAACGTGCAGTAGCCCAGAGCCTCGTCGCTTAACCGGCTCATTGATACGTATGACCCCTGAGTGACGTTCAAGGAACATGAACACCATGAGGGCTTCTTGAAATGTGCATTCTTGACCATATCGCGCTTTCCGCCGGGAAATAGGCAAGGAGAGTGTGCAGCTGGATACCTGCTCGGCGGCGTCAGCCCACCCCCAACAACGGACGACCTTCTATACGGGTTTTGAATCTACAGGTACCAAAAGCCCCAAACTTTGACTACTTCATAGTTGCGTAGGTGGAGCTCTGGTGCTATACAGCGTCTAATAGACGGACCTTGGTGGTTATGGGGTGGATGATTGGCCACTAGAGCATCAGCGCCAGCCACCTCTACAATATTGGCAGCCAGATTGTGCGCGTCGAGTGGCCCTGATTGACCCACCGTCTTCCTCATCAGCATGTCCTAGGATCGCTCAATGTGACTGCTTGTTCTCACCGGGCTCCCGACTCAGAAGGTAGCGACGACATGACCGGCTGCGATACAGAAACCGAAAGAAGCCGAAGGGGATAGTTCCAGAGTTCCTGCTATTCCTTCTTGCGTGATTTTATTTACGGCCGCCTCCCGGTTCTCCGTCGTGTTGGCCCAATCTCGCCCAATCTCATCAGGAGGCACGCGAGTAACCCTTCCTGCGACCACAAAGGCCATTGGGGTTATTGCCCCCCGTGTCTGCAGGCAGTGGGAAGTCCAATAACCTCTCACCCTCGAGGTCAAGACGTATTCTCAGAGATTATGGACCCACACAGCTCCCTCGGAACAGTCGAGAGTAGGACTAAGGAGTCAAGCTAGAGTCTCTATCGGTGGCCTAGCTTGCTCTTTGCACGGCCAGCACATTCGGACGAGGGAACAACAGAATACCAGGAGGTTATCCGGTGTATACCTAAGCCAAGATACTTGGAGTAAGGCAGCACAGACATTGTGAGCTATCAACTTTGTCAGCAGTGAACTCTTAGCCAGGGAACTGACTTGACGTGCATATAGCCTTACCCGCTAACACACTAACCCGCGAGGGGTTAAAATATATTATTAATGGCATCCTGGTGCTTCTGGATCATAAGTTCCACGTATCAGAGTACCCAGTCCCCCAAGTAGCCAGCCACTTCGTAACAGGATACAATGTCTGCTAGGGCTACGGTGGTAGGAAAAAGTGCGAAGGGGCTTCCCGCTGAAGCTTTCCACTGGTCTCTCCACTCCCCTAACGTCTCCCTTCCGGCAAGTCTTGCCTATCGCGAAGATTTCGCTGCGGATAAGGTAGGTACGTATTCTTCCTGGAACCAAGCCAGCTGACACCTTCTTTTCGTTGAGCCTCTGTTCTCCACGTACTGGCCACCTCCTTATCCCCTCTCCTGTCAGCGCCACTCGCCCCCAACTCGCTCCCGAATGGCATCGCACTTCGTTTCCACTAAAACACAAAGGGCAGAGAGAGTTTCTAGACCCGGCATTATCTTCAATGAGCCTCCATGAATGGAACTGGAAGCATCATCCAATACCGATATGTTGGTCTTGGCCCGCTTCGGCCAGGAGGTAGGGTCGCCATGCGCGTTCGCTTCCCGCAGTCCCACAACAGACGTACGAGGACGTTCCGAAAGTACGAAAAGGCCTCCTTTCCGTCGGCTTAAATTTGTCCGAGCCTATAGGGGCACACCCGTCCTGCTCCGTACCTATGTTCCTGCAGCTCCGATGTGAATATTTGAGATCCGTATCTATCGGGTATGTAACGGCCGGGATACTAACACACAGAATCCGCAACGAAGTAACCGTAGTATCCCCCTTTATATCATCATTAAACGCCGTCTTCAGTCGAACAAGGAATCGTTACTACAACCCTGGCTCCGGAGTGGGCGAAAGAAGGAGTCGCGAAAGCACTTGGCAAACGGATGCTTAACCGAGAGCAAACCAGGCAGCAACATCCATGCTCCGCGCCGTTTGCATCTGCAGGTCAGATGACGTACATTAGCGACGGAGGGAATCCGTGACGACTAGTGTTGCGTAGAGCGCGCTTCCGTGCCGCATCTGACCCCTAGGATTGCCATGTCCCACTGAAATGGAACAGGGTTGCGGGCGAATATGATAACGAGGTTGACGACTAGGCTCTCGGTCCGCGATGACGGTAAGGAGAACATGGATGACATGAGATAATGATGCGCCCGTAGAAGACCCGAGCTATAAATATGAGATGCTCAGCTTTCAGGTGACGAGGGGATTGAGGCGCGGTGACCCGAGGGCGAAGATAACTGCTCAGCTCGGTAAGCGATGATTACGTAAGTAAGCATGAATATATTTGCAGTAGAGCCGTGGTGTTTCAAGGACAAGGGGGGATGTTCAGGACTAAAGTGAATAGATTGACATAGAAGATGGCAAGAAACCTGGAAACAAGCTGAACCCCAAGGAACCTGACATGACGCAAGAAAGTATATCTCCCCTGAGTCTAATATTGATGTTGAACGTATGCAATCCCGCGTTGTCGGAATTGTGGCGAAGCTGGCCACATCTCGCAACCCATACCCATTCTGCAGACTAGGTCACATGCTATTAGCTTCGTTTCTTGGATACATCACAACACTCCGATTGCTTACACATACCTTGGATATATAAGTATTCCGTTTCCGCTAGCCAGTGCCAGCGTCAAGGAGGCAGTTGTTCGTGTCAGTATCGTTAATTATCCTAACTCGACCTACCCCCAATCACCTGTTGCAGATTGCGTAGACTAGCTGCAACCCCATCAGCGAATATAAGTAGGCCAGTTAGTTTGAGGCTTGCGCGAACCTCAGCTAACACTATGGCACAAGGAAATATATGATGATCTCAGGTACCATGGTCGTTAGTAGTACTCAGGCGGGAGACTCAAATAGGGGTGATCTGGTCACTGTCTTATGCGGGACAAAATTCCCACAAAGATGTATCTGCAACTGTCAGCAATGCTCATTCGGATGTTTCAGTCCCTTGCAAGTCCCCCAGCAACCACTCGGATGACCCTTAACCGCGAAAGGGAATTTCAAATGCTCTACAAAAGAGTTGTTAGCTAGCTCATTTTATACCTCACCAAACAATTTACGGTCTTCCGCAAGGTACCAACCGGGGGAAACCCAGCTCCGTATGATCAAAATTATTGAAAATTGGGTTCTCATGGCACTCTCAACCACGGGTTAATTAAGAGTTAAAAGAGTCATCGCCAGAATGGGGATAGGTTCGTATATAAAAATAACTGCTCGGTGAGCAAGGGCTTGAATATGGGAAATGGCGTCCTTGTGAAGTGGCGTTCGAAAGGAAAACATGTCACTACCCAGGGGCTTTCATCATCATTATGTAGTTGTCTGTATTTAGAGCACTGTACAACAGTGTCTTCATCAGGCGTAGACCCAGAATACACGAGCTCAACCGTGAAAAGGTCGCTGTCGCTGTCTTCAAACCATTTTCGGACACTCCAGCTCATTCTAGGATAGCCTAAATGAACCTGACCAAGGAATGAGGAAAGGGGGCGTTATTAAGCGCCGAGGGGGTTACCATGAGGGAACATGGGTCCACTGGAAAGGGGAAATACGCAGCGACGGAGCTATATCTGCCCAGTTTTAAGGAGCGCCACCGACTGTCGTTAATATAAGAATCAGCTAATATCCCAGATTCCTGGGCAATAATCCGAATCATAATGAGCCACCACACTTCAATGCCTGCCTCTTTAAGCCATCATCGTGTTGGATATATGATGTATTCGAAAGGGTCAAATATACTAACAGTTATTCGGGTTCCTGCTGTTCCAGATTTCTCCTATCTACACTCGAAGCATATTGCTGTTGGACTGATGAGACAAACCTTCTCGTCTTAAAACGACATTATCTGGTTTACATTACGATTTTTACCTTCACTTCCATCGTTTTTATTCCCCTCGTGAGCTACTCAATGGTCTATCGCACAATCATAATCTTGAATACCACACTACTGTACTATATATTGAGCTGCTTTCCTGAGTCTAGGTTATTCTTGCGGCCACTTCGACAAAGGACGAGATTTGATACGATTCTACCATCGATAGAGAAGCATACTAATCAGAACAAAATATATACCACCACCATCACTTCCCTAATAGTCGTCTAGCTAAATCTCTAAAGCAGCCGGAAGGATCTTGAATTGATCTATTCACATTCTCATCGGCAGCTAACGCTTTATTTGATGCATCTCAGAACTCAATAATGTCCAGAACCCGCTGAGTCTTCTCTCCTCCCTCTCAGTGAAACGGAACGAACCACAGACTTATCCCGTAGCAAATCGGGCCGTAGGGGTCGTGGGTTGTGGAAATCCTATCCCTACTAGGACGATGTCAACGAGTCGAGCGTTTAAGACGACGGGCGACTTTTACCCATCCCCGGCTAGGTCTCCGGGGCCTCTCTCACAAACGACCACCCAGAGGAACACCACGACCACGACCAGGCCCTCACGAAACTAGATTCAGGTACATCGACATCGACCTGTAGGCCAACGTGCGCTGCGAGAAGACCCTGTACCAGCACAGTCGCCGCAACCGCACTCCCTCCCGCCGTCCGCCACGATCCCCACGCGATGAGACAGCATGTCTACTTGCCTACCTAGACGCCGGTGCAGTTGGGGCCGATATAAAGGAGCTGGCAGTTCCGGTGGCGAAGCGCGTCTCGCGAGGTCCTGGTTCTCCATTTATCTGGGCGACCGGAGAGGCTGCGTGATGCGGCGCGCGGGGCCGTCGGTCCTAGGGGGCAGGGCTGGCTGGCTGGCTGGCTGGCTGTGATATGGAGGGGAAGGGGGGCGACCACCCCTCACCGCTTTATATCTACCAGGTAGGCTAGCTACGCCGACACGCACTCCCTCGCCGACATACCGCACCAGCTTGATAGCCGATATATCGACATAATTCAGCTATCGCGAGCCCAGGGGCCCCGTACGAACCCGTGATAGGCTGTCCACGTCCGAAGCGCACCGATGATGCGATCGGGCAGCCCCCCCCCCCCCCCCCCCCCCCCCCCCCCCCCCCCCCCCCCCCCCCNGGGTGATCGACGTATTCGGGCAGCACGCCGCGGACCCCGGTGGCCGAATATTTCCTCTCCGACGAGCTTGCTGGTGGTGGTACGGCCGCGCTGTCGTTACGCTCCGCCGAGCGCGGCTGTACACCTGTGTGGTGGTCGCACGACACGACCCCCGTTTGGCTCAATATCTACGGCGGCGGTAACGGCGGAACGTTCAACGGCGGAACACATTCAACGGCTTAATTCTTCTGGATGGCCTATCAGCCGGCGATACTAGTCTCTCTCCTTGGTGTCGTCTGAGAAGCTTCCGAGTCGCGCCGGGACCGACGACACCGACGACATCGACGTCAACGCTAGTGCCGACAATGCCGACTACGGGTCCTCCGTGTTTTATCCATATATAATTAAACGCCGCAGTTATTGACGCAACGTGACCTGAGAAGGCACGACCAAGTAGCCGCTCGTTGTTGAGCCTTGGGCCAAGAGACTTGGGTCCGTACTGACCGGCCTTAGAGTAGGCCACCGGTCAGTTCCAAGTCCCGACGTCTCGAGACCACGCGGTCGGTATTCGCATCAGACAAGCATCGAGTATTAGGCGATGCGATTTCGGGCTCCTGGGTTGATTCTTAGTCATGTGCGGCACGCTTGAGGGAACAACATCGTGCCAGGTGATTTGCATGTCCCACAGTTTCTACATGTTTGTCAGGGGCTAGGTAGTTCCCGGTCGTGAAGATGGCCTCTACAGGCGCTGACATGCTTGTAAGACATGATGCGAAACTCATTTCCCATCTACATAGGTCTACGCAGATCGAGACGGTTGCGAGATATTTCTTGCTCACGCTACGACGTCGACACACTGTCGTTGGTCCACATACATAACACCGCCTTCACTCACATCTCTGCCGAGGTCAACTGAGACGATGTCGATCTGGTCTGCAGTGGCGGGGACAGCTAACCCTTATTACTCCATCATCTAAGGTGGCCTTTGACAGGGAACCCTCTTGGGCATCGAGGGTACCTCCTGTGCCAGTAGGCATAGTTTGTATTAAGGAGAGAGTTACACACTCGCCCTTCAACTTTTGAGTAGGGTGAAGACAATAAGTAATAAGTTAAGCTAGCTATGTTGTATAGGCACAGGCTGCGGCCACGTGGCTGTTTCACCGGCCTTGAAGTGGTTTTGCGATGCTTCATCACTATCGCTGCTGACTATGAAGTCCCGTTGCTAACCCAACAACCCGGGCACGGCTGTTTGTGCGGGTGCAATGGTCCTCTCCCATGCAATAGAAATATCCCTTCAACAGTTCGCTGACCAAAGCCTTGCAGAGCAAGGATAACTCCTTAACCTGACTGCTGTCAGTAAGGGGGGGTTACGCCACTGAGGCTGGTTAAGCTTAGAAGTTTGTTCTGAGTAGGACTGGGCGAGGCGCCTTCAAGTAGAACACGGTAAGGGAGGCTGTGAGAGGCATTCGCTGAAACTAAACGATTGGTATATGTTACCCAGCCGGCCCACGATGAAGGAGTATGTGTAGTTCTGAGCCCTAAAGATAGAGTAACGTCGGAACTGTGTAGAGGATAAGATGTGTTCTAGACGTTTCATGCGAGTACCCTTTTCTGTCGGCGGCGCTACCCGACAAACATTTGAAAAGGAGCTAAGTTAGCAGGTGGCACCTCAGCTAGGTAGTGGGCCGAAGGCATCATACCGTCCCACTCTTCGTGATTTCAGCTCGACCTAGTGGACGGCGCCTCGAATACCTACGTGCATCTGCGATATTCAACATCGCTCCCTCGGTATTCTTTTTTTTCCCATGAGGTCGAACCAAACTTTCGAGGCTCACGAGTCTGGGGGAACGACGTTGAGATCAGCCAATGATCAACGAGCTGGTTTGCTTGCCGCAGCACTACTGCAACTGTTGCACGGAGGCTATGTGATATCCATTCGGGTTGCTATCTTTCTTCCCCTTTCCCCCGTCCTCCCTCCCCTCCCCCCCCCAAGCACAACGGCGGCTTGTTGCACGAGCGCCCCAAGTGACGTGACTTTGTATCTCGCTGCCGTGTACCTGGGAAGTTGATCCAGGTCCTCGGTTGCGGTGGACGTCCGAGTTGTTTGTCTGTCGATTGTATGCACGATATACGCTAATAGTGTAAAAACTACCCACCTCCTATCTAGTGGCAAAACGCCCTCTCACTCGTATGGAAGTGCCTATCGGTGAGATCTCAACAGAGAATACGGTAGGTATCAGTCTCGTACGTCAATCTCGTACATACTGCATCTAATGTATAAGAATGTACTGGGCATGACTGATCAGCAATCTAGACTATGCGTAAGCTGACTCCGATTTTATCAATCAGATGAGGATTCGCAATGAGTTGTACGTGTCGCCGCTTTCGGCACCCCCCTTTGCCTTGCCCTGCCGCCTGCTCGCCCTGTTGGAAGCGTCGGCGCTGCGGGCGTCACCCCCCACCATGGGCTCTGGCTAGGTAGCCGATCGGCCGGGGATGACAGGACGATCGCTGTCCATCAGGGTCCATCCATTATCTTTCTGGCCAACGGTAGTCTGCATTCTATCCACGCTAGGCCGGCTAGAACTCTTCTTCTTGTTTCACCCTGACAGCCTTGACAGCCAGCTAGGCCTGTGCCGACACGGCAACACGATCGGCGGCTAGAGTCAGGGACAGACAAACAATTCCCGAATCGTAAGATCTTGTATGTACATAGACCCATGTCCAATGGTGGCATCGCACGCTGTTGCCGCCGTCGTAGCTAGATAGACAGGTAGACGTGATAGACAGTGGACGTGATATAGGTATATGTAGTGAGATTGGTTCAGAGCCAGTGTGCGCCGTGTATGCAGTGTCGCCTTGCTGCACCCGAGAAGGATAGAAAGCTGTAACCTAGTACCGTGGATGGATGCATTTTACCCATGGACCTCCACTCTGTCGTAGCCCGTCGTAGCCTGCGTACCTAGGCATATGTAGGTCGGCAGCACAGCAGGGCTTTATGCCCATTCGCAGACCTCAATCGGCGGAGCAAGGGGGTCACGTTGACTGGCTGAAGGAACATTGCATCCTTGTACCGTGCCCATGTTCCCGACAAGCCGGAAGTCCCGCCGCGGTTTAAGATTGCAAAGTCTGGGGAATGAAATTGGGCGTGCGTGAATCTGTATACCCAAGGTAGGCATTTGCGCTTCGGCGCTTGCGTCGTGCAAACGCGGGGACGCTGTGTTGGAGCCACGAGGGGCCGCATCGTGGACATGCCTCCCTGCGTCTACGGCGAATCGAAACTACAATATTATATATTCTGGAGCCTCGAGCGAAGCTTACTTACCAATGCCGTCGCATTGCGTGCGCCGCCGCGATACGTTTCTCCGTGTTGCAAAGGCTGTCGACCTACATGGCCCCGGATGATTGGTCCGCCATAAACTGTCGACATAGTACGCATCTGCGGCACGCGAAGGATTCTCACTCCCTCCCTGCCCTTGACTTGCATCTCTTGCGCAGACAATGGTCGAGCAAGAACAATATCCTAGAGAGGCGATTTTCTACCACCACGCTGCCATGTGCAGCTCCATACCAAGTAGCTCATCGCCCCGGTACGGCGCGGCGCGATGCACTATCCGTACCCAACAGGGCAGCACAGGGCAGCCAATACGAGAGACACCGGTCCTGCTGACAGACAGACACGACCCAACCCGCCAGACTAAGCGAGACCTAACATGCAAAAGATGTTGCGACAGCCGTGGACATGATGTGCAGAACTTTACACAATCCCGGATCACCCGACCTCCTGCCTCGGGGCACATGTGCATACATATATAGTACATGCATGACAAACCTGTCGTGGTGGGGGGACTACATGTAGTAGGTCGAGGGATTCCTGCAAGTAAGCAAGGCTCTCGTACCTAGCAGCGTCCATGGCTGAGGTTACCTAAGGTGCCGCATGAATATTTGCACATCTTCTCGGCCGTTTGTGTTATATGTAATCCGTAATGTATCCGGCAACCCGAAACGGAAGCAGGCTGATCAAGTAGGATGAACGGATATGTAGTACCCAGGACTATCAATTGCTAGAACCCCATCCTTTCCTTGTGTTCAGGTTGTGCATCCGGCTTATGGATAGGGGCAGGCATATTTATTTCCTTCTGTCCAATAGTATGTGGTGCGTCGACGGACATGCTTCTCATGTCTCGAGAGGTTCAGACGTTCAGTCTGGATGCAGTGAAACATAACTAGAATGCTCTCTACTTGCCTAGGGGTAATGTACCTGAAATGCATGTACTTACAACGAACACGAAGATCTTCGAGATACCAACAACTACTGACTACCTACTACCTACTGACTCCTGACTATCTATTGAGTCAGTACGTACTGGTTAAATGCCTAACCTAGGCAACTGTGGACTAGGCTCGGCAACCCCTGATGGATCTACCGGACGGGGACCCCTGAAGGAGGAGAAAATAAAGAAAAATACCTAGGACCCTGGATTCGAGATCCTCCCAGGTCATTACCTAGTGGCTGTTCGGGGCTGGTGATTGCTCCACCGCCCCCACCTGAAAAGGATCACCCCAACGAGACCTGCCTACGGCCTGGCTTCCTGGCTTCCTGCAGGCTCTACTATAGTACTTTCCGCTAAAACCGACCTCTCTGGTTTCTCGGGTACTGCTCAAGCTGCTCACGCAAGTGCGGTGAGCCGTCGCTCGGCTGCCCGGGTCGAGGACGATGCTAGAGCGCCTCACTACCCATCAGAGTGTCTTCCTCTGTGGGTCTTCTTGTCAGCCTTTGACCTCCTGACGAGCCTTGCGCTGCCTGTCCAGCCCGGTCCCATCTCGCATTCGATTCGCCCGCAGGCCCAGTCAGGCGATAACCCGACTCGGCAGGACAGGGGTAGCTACCAACAATGGCATTCCCCACGTCTCTGAGGAGCATTGCGCCAGATGCGCCGTGTGCTATATCTCGTGCATGGGCGTGTCACCCTATCGTGGCCAATCGATGGAGATCCGGTGACCGGGGACTTGCCTGTTCGAGGCTCTTATGTATGCCGGCTCTCTGCCTTATTGTCGGTGAGTGGTCATCGTAATTCTCCTACTTCTCCTGTTGCTTCCCCCTTGCCGGAGTCCTACAGTGAGGCAGAGCCTCCCTATGTAAACGAAGGAGTCATACCAGTTCTCTTGTTAGATTATCTAGTTGGCGTTGGGCGCAGGTCTGACTTCGATTACTCACACCGACATACGAGTCCCCTTACACGCCATTGTGAGTGTCCTCAGCCCATGCTGAGATAAGTCTCGATGGCATATATGCCGGGGCTAACACCAGCCAAGCCAAATCCTAGATTTACTGAAGTATTAGAGCCGTCACACGTTTCGAGAATCGACTTCATATAGTTGTTCAGCCTCTCATTTGCCGATGATTCACTATGCCCGGCACCGCCGCTCAACGGGACCTTGGCCGGTTCGGATACAGCTCCTCGAGCGAATCGGACGAACAACCTCGTAAGACGAATCCCAGTAACAATAACAACCAGAACCAAAAGAAGAAGAAGAAGCCGCGCAAACCGCCGCCTCAGCAGAGCATCAACAAGATCTGGAGGCGCTTCACGAGCAAGCAGTTCACCAAGGCGCTCTCGGTCCTACCCTTCGATCCCGTCCCACTTCCGAGCACCCCCGAGCGCCCCAATGAGCTGCTCAATGCAGGTTTCGAACGTGCCAGGGACGAATGCTCGCGCAAAGTGAAGAAAATAATTCAAGAATGCCGACGAGTTAACACACGTTACCGAGACCCAGGCTTTGATCTGGTGCGGCTCCCGCTCCCGCCTACTTCGAGAGAAATGCTACGGACGAAATGCTAATAAAACTATGTAACATTAGGATTGGGACCTCAAATGGGCCAAGGGCAATTGCCTCAACTACCTGGGATCGAACAAGTTCGACCTGACGATTTCCCGAAGCAGCCTGAACACATCCGTCCCGAAAGCGGTCAAGAGGGTGCACGAAATATTCGAAAAACCAACTTTCATGAAAAACATAGACTCCGGGGATGTCAAGCAGGGCGCACTTGGTAACTGCTGGCTCATTGCGAGTCTCAGTGCCCTGGCCAATGTCGAGGACGGCATCAAGCGGATCTGCGTCGAGTACGACACGCGTGAGTTGGGCCTCGTTCACCGCATCTTTTCATGATTGCCTTGCTTACGAATCGCACCAGGGATCGGGATTTACGGGTTCGTCTTTTACCGAGACGGTGAATGGATCTACTCCATCATTGACGACAAGCTGTACCTGACTTCGCCATGCTGGGACTCGCCAAGCATGCAGCGCGAGATGCTGCAGCAGATAGACCGCGACGAACCTGAAAAGGTTTACCGCAAGACGTACCAGACTGGTTCCAAGGCCCTGTTCTTCGCTCAGTGCAAGGACCAGCACGAGACCTGGGTCGCGTTGGTCGAGAAGGCTTATGCTAAAGCGCACGGTGATTTCGCTTCGATGTCAGGCGGCTGGATCGGCGAGGGGTTGGAAGATCTCTCCGGTGGCGTGACTACTGAGCTTCTTGCATCCGACATCCTCGATGTCGACGGGTTCTGGGAAGATGAGCTCTCTAAGGTGAACCAAGAGTTCCTGTTTGGCTGTTCTACGGGTCTGCTCGATGGCGGATACGGCGACCGGAACGGAATCCGTGAGGGTCACGCCTACGTCGTGATGGATGCCAGGACGCTCAAGAATGGCCAGCGGCTTGTTAAACTTCGGTAAGCACGCTCAGGTAACATTCCATCGGCTCCGTACTCTAATAAGTATCTAGGAATCCATGGGGCAAGACCCGTAAAGGTATATGGGAAGGCCCATGGTCTGATGGCTCCAAGGAGTGGAACAACGAGGTGAAGGAGGAGCTTGGCCATCAGTTCGGAAACGACTCTGTTTTCTGGATCACCTACGAGGATATGCTCGAGAAATACCTGCACTTCGATAGGACCCGGCTTTTCCGAGACCTGGATTGGCGATGCTGCCAGCGCTGGATTGGCGTGGAAGTCCCCTGGAAGCCGCAATGGAACGAGAAATTCCACTTCAAACTGACAAAAGAATCGCCCCTGGTTCTAGTGCTCCAGCAGCTTGATAACAGGTATTACAAGGGTCTGCATGGCCAATACATGTTCCGGATGCACTTCCGCATTCATGAACAGGGACGACCGGGCAGCGAGGACTATATCGTCAGGTCGCATGGGAACTACCTGATGAATCGCTCGGTTTCCATTGAAATCCCCTGCATGGAGCCTGGTGACTACTCTGTGTTCATCAGCGTTATGGGTGAGCGTGAAACCGACATACCGTCCATCGAGGACGTCGTTAAGCGCGAATGCCGGAGACGAGTGGAGAACGAAAAATTGGCCCAAGTGGGCTATGCGTACGACTTAGCACACAGCAAGGGCGTCGCGCATCTCGAGCAAGTCGCCAAGCTCCGTAAGAAATCTGACCAGAAAAAGGCAAGCACCTCGCGACAGAAGGAGCGCCGTAAGATGTGGGAGAAACGACATCTGAATCGCGACATCACGAGAAAGCAAACCAAGAAGAATCAGGAGAAACGCGACAAGCGCAGGGAGGCAGAAGACGCGAAGAGAAAGGCCAAGGCTGAAGCCGAAGCGGCCGAGGCCAAGAAGAAGGAAGAGGCCGAAGCGGCCGCAAAGAAGGAGAAAGAAGAGGCTGAAGAAGCCGAGCGTAAGAAGAAAGAAGAGAAGCCCAAAGATGTTGCAGTTCAGACGGACATGCCTGAACCTGGCGAGCATAAGAGCAGCCAAACTGACTTGGGTGAAACTCAGAAGAGTGATAGTGCCGCCGGTTCAAATTCTTCTAAGACAGAGGAGGGCGCTACAAGGGACGAGGCCGCGGAGATTAAGAAAGATGAGAGTAAGCCGTCCGATGAGAAGGCCGGAGAGAAGTCCGGGGAGGAATCGAAGACATGCGCCGCTTGTGGAGATTCCTCTGCCGCAAAGGCAGATAGTGGCAGCAGCGAACAGAAGCAGGCCCCCCCGCCAACGCCAGCCTATTCATCTGACTGCGACTCATCTGATAGCCCCATAGAGGACTTCGAGTTGCTGTATTCATCGGACGACATGTCTAAGAAGCCTAGGATAGCCACCGTGCCGCCTCCCGCCACCACTAATGATGAGGGTGTGGAGAGCGACGGTGAATCCAGCATGCCCGACCCCTGGAATGCCATCTGCATCCTCGGGTTCCGGGTCTACTCGAAAGACGAAGACCTGGATCTCCGCGTCGTCGTGGAGGGCGACATGGCCGAGAACGGTATGGGCGAGAAAGGCGCCGCCGACATCGACAACGCTCAGATGAACGCCGGGGGCGAGCGTGAGCAGAACAAGGACGGCGAGAAGGTGACGGACGAGGTTGAGATCGTGGACGGCGTTCCCGTTGTCAAGCAAAAACTTGTCGTGGACGACGGGCAAAAGGCCGAGGATGAGAATGCAGACGAGAAGGCGGATGAGGCAGACGACGAAGAGGGCCCCGACCCCGAGAAAGAAAAGAATAAAGAAAAGAAGGGGGAGGAGGAGAAAAAAGAAGAGCCTGACAAATCTAAACCGGATGAGAACGACGAAACGGCGGATGGATCCAAGTCGGATACTTCCGACGAGTCAACAACACCGATCCCTACTCCGGACTCGGACACCATGGACTCGAACATAGAGAAATCCTGTACCCCGCAACAGCGTTCGAACAAATCGAACTCGTCTTGAATAAACAGCACACGAACTTTAACACATGAACTTCGAGCATCCCATCGCATCGCGTTGCGTTGCATAGCATCTTTTTTTATTTTACTTTTCTATTTCAGGCTCATCTATGCGAGCGGATACCATGTTACAAGTACTTTGATCTTGTTGGTTTTTTTCGTTCCCGCTCACTTATCCTTTTCTTGTTCTTTCGCTCAGACAAGTGTATCCATGAAAGGGCGGTTTGGCACAGGGACATTAATAAATAGGGAGGCCAAGGGGCGACAGGCGGTTGGATGAATGAACGGACGACGGGGTGCATGGGATACAGGCTGCGCATTTTGGGCTCAGACTGAGCCGTGCAGAGTGCGAGATTGGTCCGCATACTCTTTTCTTCCCTCTCCTGACGATGATGAAATGCCAAGTTCGTTACTTCGCGTTCCGAACATGACCGGGCTGCCTAGTTTAGAGCTATCGCCGGCTGGTTATCTGCGTATATTACGATGTATGTGCGTGTGGGTGTCAACATGTAGATGGGAAATTGCTGAAATTACCAATCCCCTGGCCGGTATTGCAACTTCGTACAAGCACCGCTCATATTTGATCAAAACTAAGGTACCATCAAAAACAAATTGCGAAAGTCTTCGATTTTCCCCAAGTGCTATCTATATGTCTATACTACCGACGACCTAGTTACCTACCTAGTTCTCCTCCGCGTCGCGGAAGGCGTCGTCCTCGGGCCGGTCCTCGGGCAGGCGGGCGGCGCGCCGCCTCTCGACGCGGCGGCGCCAGGACCCGTAGACGGCGACGGAGCCGAGGCCGACGGCGAGGAAGAGGGCGCAGATGCAGCCGCCGACGACGTCGAAGTTGTCGCCGAGGCGGTCGAGCCCCTCCCAGAACGGGCCCTCGGGCTCGCCCAGCACGTTCTGCGCCAGCGACAGCGCCTGCACCACGCCGATGAAGGCCGACACCGCCACCGTGATGCCCGTCAGCACGATCGAGTAGTACAGGATCGCCACCCGGTCGCGCGCGAACGCCTTGGACGTGTACTGCGGTGAGAGAGAGGCTCGGGGTTAGTTATTACTATTCTTTTTGGGGTTGTAGGGATTTGGTAATGGTGTGCTTGGATGACCCCCCCTCCCCCGGAAATAGGACAATTCATACTCATGAATTGGTGATATAAGAAGGGCTAATGAAAAATTCAGCAATTCCACTCACCAGTGCCATCATAAGTGCGCCGTCCGTAGTGTCGAGCATGCACATACCGGCTGAGCAGACGACGAGTCAGTTTCCAGTCAGGTTCAGCTCAGTTCAGCTCAGCCCAGTCTCCGAGGGCCAGGGGGTCACACACGTACCGGTGAACAGGAGCGGGAAAATCAGGATGACCCAGAGGCTGGTGCCCTTCGCGCCCTGCAGGCTCGCGATGCCCAGGATGGCGATCTCGGAGCTCGTGTCGAACCCCAGCCCGAACAGCACCCCCAGCGGGTACATCTTCCAGGGGCGGTCGACGAGGCGGAAGAGCGCGCGGAACACGTGCGCCAGGAATCCCTGCGGTAGAGATACACCCGGTCAGTATTTCGTTTCTCTTAGTTGGTTTGTAAGCGTCCGGAGTGCCATGCCTCGGGAGCAATGTGTTCTATGTAAACAGACAATACTCTTAAAGAGGGAATTCGCGGTCACGAAGACGTGATGAAGAGAAGAGAAAATGGTAGACTGGGCAATACTCACGGCGCCCTCGAGTTGCAGATTCGCAGCCGCCTGCCGGTCCTCGTCCGCCGCCCCGCCGTCATCCTCGGAGCGCGGCGGCGGCGGCAAAAAAAAAAAAAAAAAAAAAAAAAAAACAATACTACGTAGTATTGATGAGATATTGGCTACCTCTAGATACATGTATGTTTACACGCAATAGGTGGTCCCTTGAACCCCTTATATACGACGCGTGATATCCAAGCATAAGGTTCCTTCGTGGTCGAATCCAACAGCAAAGTCGATGCCTCTTGATTACATTAGCACGGAGAGAGGAAGGGGCTTTTCCGGGAGAGGGGAATAGGCCTCGGTATGATAAATTGCTGAACAATTCATCGAATTCACCTGCATGCCTTACTTTTCGACCCAAGATAATAAGAGCCCCCGAGTTTTAGGTAGGGCAAATATTTGCCGGTATTGGAGATGATCTTGCTTCTAGTTGACACCGCTCGTCCCTCAAGAGTTTGCCCCAGCCGGGACTTGCTTCGGCACCGTGGAATTCTGACCTCGTTATGAGAGATATGTGCGCTGAGGTATCCGGAAAAGCGTGCCCTCCCCTAGGCATTTGGCGTTTGCCTTACTTGAGTCCACCTTGTCGAGTGAGCTCACGAAAGTTTTCCCTGTTCGCGGAATGCATTGGCCAGAATTTCCACCTGTGCCTCCTTTGGGTTTGTGACGGCTAGCTCAATGTCCACCATGAAGCTGGCCCGCATTGTTTTGCGTTCTTGGGCGTGATGACGCTGACTCAGGGCGCGCATGTCCTTTACGAGCGAGTTTGCCTCCGCGACAGATAGGAAACCATTGCGTAAGGCCATGCTTACGAGTCCGAGCATGGTGACTTCGAGTACTTGAAACGACGCATCTGTTACGCGTTAACACTCTGCCTGGCCACAAACCTATGTTTCCGGCGCCGTTCTACTTTCGAGGAATGAACGGCAAATAAGAGATAAGTTCACCTACTAAAGACAAATTAGCTTTTATGTACACAAGTAGGGGTGCCGGACAATTCGACATGGAACTGGCCGCGTCCCTCATGAAAAGGCGATAGGATAGCTTACCACATGTTTTGGTAGCCCACGATGCAGAGCATGAAATAGAAATGGTACTCGGGGTTCCGCAAATTCCCAGAGCGAGCTGATTCGCAAAGCATTGCATTCGCCAAATACAGGAGTGCAATGTGCCACAGTGTTCCCGAGCAGGCTTTATCGGTATTGATAGAATGGATAAGAGCGAGCCTTTTGAGCTGATTCACCGAAGCCGCGTGGATATGCTTCGGAGTAGCCTCGACCGAGGTGAAATGATGCACTTTCACCGTCTTGTCTGGGGATTCCAAAAAGGGCCAGAACAGCTCCATGGAGGTGCAGTGGAAGTAAACGCTAAGTTGAGTCGACGTCAGCTTTGGTGCCTAGTCAGGGGAGAATAAATCATGTCCGTTCAATATTGGCGTTGGGCAAGAGATGAATAGTCCTACTGTAACATCAGAATCGCCTGTTGGTTGTCTTTCCCCCTCGAGAGCTCAAGAGGCAGCGAGGTCGCCCATGCGAACAATCTTTGATACGTCTGTTCTGCAAAGGCAATAGTAGCTCGCTCCGCAGGAACAAGATCCCCCTTGCCGAAGTAGGTCCAGACGAGGTCGTGGGCAATCAAGCACAGCTTACACATCGATTTGAAGATCTCCCCAACCGTGGTCGACACAAGAGTGCTGGTCCCGGACTGCGCGAGTTCTTCATACGACATCGAGTGATCTCCAGGCATTGGTAGCAAGGGTGGAGTTTCTATCTCGGCCTGGTGGAGGTGCAAGGAGCGTATACTACCGGGGTGTAAGCGGCTATTGAAAAGGGGACCTGTACGCCCGGCCGAGGGATAGGAACTAACACGGCAGAAATAAAAACCCCCCAAGACGTATGACACGCGAACCTGAGCCAGTCTTGATGGTGGTCCAGCCACGTGAGAGCTGACGCATCTTGCGAGCCGACACTGAAGACTGCAATAGGAAGGAAGTAGGTATTAGTGGCTATAACCGATATAGGGGGATGGGAGATGGGGATGTTGGGGAGAGATCTCAACCGATGAGGGAACTTATATCGAGGGGCTCGACACATGATTGTGAGTTGGGCTCAGATGGGAATGAGATGGGAATGGGGCGGCCGTTGTGCTTGGAATAAGCACCACAAGAACTCATCAGATCAGCTCAAAGTATACGTACGGCCCATGCGTTTCCCCATTCTGATGCCGTCCTTCAGGCACTCGCGCGAGAAGTCGTCACGGCCTCGCGAGGATGCCGTGTTACTTAACAGCTGGGCAGCAGCTGCTGCGGTTAACGTGTGGTTGTGTTTTTCCGAGACCCATAATTTCTCGGCCTCTTCCTCAAAGGCCAGCGCGAGTGTTGAGGCTTCAGGCTGTACGCTCGCGTAACATTGCTAGGGGCATTGCATCAGAGGTGCGGCGCTATATGATCGGCTTCCCGATGATACTCACACAAGCCCAGCTCAACAGGGCGCTCACGAGCATGCGCGAACAGAAGTGCGTCTTCCCCTCCAGACAGTCGTCCAAAAACAGATCAGCGTCGAAGACCGGGCACCACGGATGGTCAACCTCTAGGTAGAGGGATATCAGTGTTGCAGCCAGGTCGTTTGTGATCGATACGTTGGTCCATTTCCGAATATCGAGGCGCTTCAGTCGATCATCAAAAAGCCCATGGATAGAGCGTACGGGCTCGAAAATATCGTGCTCGGTGTCCCGGTCTTCACCGGTTGGCGTTTCCAGGCCCGTAGAAGCACTGTCGCCCAGACTTCGAAGGCCCGTCGATGATTTCCGTGCGAATTCCTGGCTATAGTCGCCGGTCCTACACATGCAAGTCAGCGCGGCGGCAGTTCATAATATGATACAGGACCGGCGGAAACAGAACAAAAGGTTTACCCGAGGCCGTGCTACTGGCGAATATCGATTCGTACGGATGGGGTGTAAACGGTTAGGGGCATATCATACATTTTCAAGGGAAGGCTTGAACCTTCACTTATCGATGGTCTCAATAAATTCGCCAGGTTAACAAACGCGACCTCAGATGGGATTAACATCGTGTAGACAGTGGGACATCGCATCATGAGCTCAAATTCGCAGGTGTACTGAGCCGGGGGTACCAGGTACTCCATGAGTTGTTGATTAGATAATTTCACAGAGTGAACGGACCCATCCTTGAGATCTCTCTTGATTTCCGCCAGAGTCAAGGAAAGATCACTATCAGGCTCGAGGAGACCGGCGGTCGATTTCAGTCGTCGAACAATGTCGAGACAGACTGCATCAGGCGTTGATCCTAGCAGATCGTGCAACTCTAGCATATCGTCCGTCGTCCTCTTGAGAGCATCCACCTCACGCCTCAGCGCCATGAACGGCGTCTCTTCGCTGCTGGCAGTGACGAAGTTGCATTCCACGCCGGCATTGCTGCAGGCGGTGCAGCAAGGCCTTTTGCCATCACACTGGGAGGTGGAGGTAAGACTTAGGGACGCGCCGGCGGATGCATCCGGTAGAGAGAGAGAGAGGGAGGGGGGGAAGGTAACTTACGCGTGTCTTCTTCAGGCGGCAGTGGTTGCAGGCTGCCTTCGAAACGGACCGCTTCTTGGCTGGCGGCTCCCCATCAGGCGGGGAGGACGAATCCGGCGGTGTCTCACGGAAAGACGACCCAGCAGGCGCCGGGGCAGGAAGTAGGCGTCTGTAACTGTCGGCCATTTGGTATTGGTCGCAACAGCTTCGCCGATGATTGGAGGTTGCGTAGCTGGGCTCACGTTTACATGATGTCGAAAGTCGGATATTTTGCGCCGGGCATATTGCGACGTTGCGTACCGCATATATTGGAAGCCGGAATGCGATTTGCCCCTCGGTGACGGAGGGGAACACCGCAGATCTGGCCAATCATATAGCCTTCCTGTGGAATGGTACTCGCTTCGTGGCGATCTGGATACTGCCCAGGTGTTCGGTTTGCGTTCTGCCTTGCCTTCTTTGGTCTAAGTTAAGCGTGCGACTCGGCTTCAACCTTCATTACCTGGAGGCTCGCCGGGCTCCAGTATTATCCGCCCGTAGGCATCTGGACCTACCTGAGGTCTTCTGCTAGGGGCGATACTTGAGTATTCTAGGGGTCACAAGAGCTTCAATGCTAAAATATCAGATTCGCTAGGTTGGTTACCATCAGCTACTGCGCTCACCTGCACTGGGAGCAACTGCTTGTCGCGCAAGACCTGCGCCGGAGCGCACTCCGGGCCAATTATAAGAGAGTTTGTCTCTCTCCACTATTGCATACCCGCAGATGTACATATCCCCTGGACTCAGATACACCCACTTCGATAAATACATCATTACATATATTTGGTGGAGCATGGCTTACAGTAAAGTGGTTGAGTGGTGCGTTGTAGTTGTAGGCTCCGCGTGTAAAGAATTGGGTCTCGTGGGATTGCTACCGAGTGCATACGGACTGCACCCCGCGTGACACGATGGAAAACAGCCTTATGTACATACCCCTCAACTGTAGACCATTCACCAGACAAAGCTTTCCCTCCGAAAGGAACAAACTACTGGAATGAAACGCTCGTTACGATCATATTGACTGCAAGAGGTATACAGTGGTACTCTGCGGGCTTGTATTGCTACCTACACGACATCAACGATGCCTGCTAGCTAAACACAACCTCAATTGGGCTTTATTGGGCTTTATTGCTATACCGAGGCTACGCCACTGTTCCATACCTATTGAAGAGGCCGGCGTGGGCCAAGTCCCGCTCGCCGAACTGAATTAAAATCACAAGCTAAACCAGGACAGACAGGGACAGAGACGACCAGGCCGTTACATTTGCGTGCCGTCCTACATGGTTACCGTTTTCTGCTGTGAAACCCGTGCTCTAGTTGAGCTCCCGGTGTCGTCGGGACTCCGCAATGGAGCCCTCTGCGGCGAAGCCTCTGCGGCGAATCCTCCCCACGGCTGGCGCTGATCATATGTTCCGTGCGACTGGTAGCATCACCGCCCCTGCCATCGCAACGCAAAAGAGGACGACAGTCTCTGCCGCTTGTAACAGCTGCCGCTTGAAGAAGACGAAGGAAGGTTACGGACTATGCATGCCCCGTCGACTAGCCGGGAAGTGTGTGCTGACCCGTTTAGAGCCGTAGTGTACTGCTCAGCGACCGAAATGTGCCCCTTGCGTCGCCAAAAACATCGAGTGTGTATACGAGACGGACGCGGCCGAGACGCGCACCCAGGCCGTCAAGAGGAAATGTCACTTCTTGCAAGACCAGGTCAACGCGTACGAGCAGATCTGCCGACTGCTTCGGTTCAGGTCTGAGGCCGAGGCTCAGGGCATCCTTCGCCAAATAAGAGACGGCATCGATCCCCAGACCATCCTCCGCCATGTTGATTGCGGCGATGCCCTCCTCGAATTCTCGCGCCAGTCCGAGACGCGATCTCGGTATGATTTCCCATATAGATTAGAAATACCTTCCCAGCTATTCCGGCGCGAGAATCCGTACCTCGAGTCCTTAGTCGATATATCTACACACGCCAGCCATCAGTTTTCGCCACTGTCACACGCAAGGCCCGATCTGCCGCCGCCGCCGCCATCCGACAGCTCCCCTCCAAGACCCTACCGTGCTGCCACAATCGTAGATCTCCGCCTAGAAGCTATTGAGCCGTCAAAGTGGACATCAGTTAGTTCGGATGATGCGCTTATGCGCAGAATGCTTCACGATTATTTTCTGTTCGAGTACCAGTGGTCGCCGCTCTTCCAGAAGGACTTGTTCCTCGACGACATGCTCTCCGGGCGCCGTAGATTTTGCTCTTCTCTATTAGTAAATGCGGTTCTCGCACATGCATCGGTGCGCATCTGGCTGTAGCACATCTGCGTTATCGCTAACTAACCAGCTCCTATTAGCATGGCGATGCTCGGAACCCCACTCGCGCCGAGTTCTGGAATCCGCAGAATGTCGGCTATAAGTTCTTCGCGGAGGCGAGGCGGCTCTGGGAGCTGGAGAGGGGGCGTGCTAAGTTGACTACGGTCCAGTCAGGCATGCTTCTCTCCATTGTCTGGAGTTTCTGTGCGGCGGATGAGATTGGTTGGCAGCATATGGTGCAATCGGTATCGCTTGCCCGCGAGCTCAAGCTCTTTGAGATGCCCTCGGACAGCAAAAAAGGGAAGATGCAAAACGCTCGGGATTTCACAGCATGGGCTCTATTCGTATTTCAGAGGTACGAGAACACCGATCTCGATCTCGATCCCGATCCCGCCACTGACCAGTCGGTAGCCGGACCTGCTGGTATTTCCTCGCTCCCCCCCTGATTGACCAACCTCCAAGTACCCCGTTGCCCGACCCGGTCGACCATTCTACATGGTACGGAGAATTTTGGGTCAAGGATTCGCTGAGGGAAATGTGGCCTGCCCATTTCGGAATCCTGTTCCATGCCAGCGCCCTGCTGAATATGCTGCTGAATGACTTTGAACGTCGCTTCTTCGGTCGCGTGAACGCTCTAGGTGGTCACTCTGAGAACCTGTTACCAGATCTCTATCGTAAGGCAACAACGTGGTATGAGGACTTGCCGGAACAACTGATGTCGGGTCGTCTCATGCTTCCGTCGCACTCCAAACTCCAGTGAGTACCGTCTGGTTTCCACCTCTAGTCCCCTACTTTGGTATCGCTCAAGTGAAACTCCAATAGCGATTTGTGGAGAGGTAATGTCTTGAACTTTCTATGAATATGTCGGTGACTGGACAATCTACACTGAATGTCTGTATGGTCGACAAGTGGCTCGTCGTTCTCTATTTGACGAAACATGATCTCTAACGAGTTCTCACGTAGTGGCTCCGCTCTCCTCATGGATTGTTGTCTTGTACTTCGAAGCTGACCCGGTGTGTAGTATGCATTATTTTAATGTGCTCGTGTATCTCCTAGGTGCAACGGCTAGTGTTCAGGATATACCTCCATCTGATTCTACTACTGATGGACACATGACCCCAGAAGAAGCTCTCTGGAGTGCGCAACTGTCTCTCGAGAGCCTCATTCGCCTGTACTATATGTGCTATGGCTTTGATTGTCTTGACAGTTGGATCATACAACCAATCTCGTCACTTGCTTTTATGCGACAGAAGTTCATCAACGAGAACACAGATTCTCCTATTCGGGAAGCGATGCTATCAACAATTATTCTTTGCGCGAAAGGCCTTCGAGACCAGGGCAGGAATCTCTACCTCGCCCGAAGATTGTTCCGACTTCTCCGCGAAGGGATGCTAACCGAAGACGCACAGATCTTGGCTAAATACGTCGAGCCTGATGCGCCCGAGGTATCACATAGTGAGATGGCCGGCCCTGTCCGGTCCCTCTGGCCAGTCAAGGTAGCCAGCGTCACAGATGACCCGGAGCCCTTCAGGTTGAGCCAGCTTATGGACCAGCTGGCGGACGTCGCATTAGACTCGGATGCCGAGAGCGATGATGATGATGTTCTGGTACCATTCCCTCTGCATCCAGGCTCTTCCGACAAACGCATTCTTCCTAGGCAAGAATCTACAGTAACAAGGATTCTCTTGGGAAGCTTGGCATGATTGGAAGTCGCAGCCTATTTCGACGCTTTGCGCAGTGTGTCTCCTTGGCATGGTATAACCTCTGAGTCCTTAGATATTATTCTGGCTTGGAAAGACTCAATGGCGCGTCTCCGGCTATTTTGTTGGCCAGTTAGATTCTCTGGTACTTGTGCCAGTGCGTGTTTGCTTCTTCTTTCTCCCACTTTCTATCCGCATCGTCCTCGGGGCTCATATATCAGGCTCCTTTACCAGCGTGCATTGGTTTTCTGGGCACATCTTATCGACTTACGACACCAGACGCATTATTCAGCGATTTCATATAGCGGCATGAAGCCAATTGTACACAGGATTATGGCGTTCATATACACAAACAAGACTTTGAGGATATGGCGTTAGAGGATGCGATGCGAAGATGTCCGCTTAGAGTAATAGAAGGACTTTGTGTTTCAGCTCTGGCATCTGCCTTTCTCAGGGCACAGGTCGAAATCAATTGACAATTAATTAAGACGACTATGGTACGGTTTATTATCCAAGGAGTCTCATTAGCGTGTGGCATTACGGACTGTCAATTACCTGGCCCAACTAATCTCATACATCCCCGGTCACCCCTTTATTATGATGATTCACCTCGTCTGAAGATTCCGAGACTTCCGCCTCGCGCGCCCGTTCCCGTTTAGCTGTCGTGTACGACAATAGCGCAGTCCAGAGAGCTAATGCAATGGACACGGCGATCATAGCCCACATACCTCTCTGGAGCAACCCGTTAGTAGGCAATTCGGCAGATACGTAAGTCAGACCGATCCCCTCCCTTCTCACGCTTTCTCGTGTAGGATCAATGGAGGTTCACCAAAGGGAGGGTGGGGGGAGAGATAGCAAACGGGCTCGGACAACTTACGATAAACCACGGCGCCATGCTCGCGCCGTAGAACACGATGCTCCACCAGGCGTTGACGGCGTTACTGCCGAGGTTCATGGCGGCGAGCACGACGGCGCGGAAGGCGGCGAGCTCGCCGCGCAGGGCGTCGTTGGCCCAGGCGAAGAAGGTGGCCTGGCAGGCGTAGACGGCGCCGGCCCAGTAGTAGGCGGCGAAGACGACGGCGGTCGAGCGCGGGCTCGCGGGCTCGCGCGATGCGGCCAGGACCATGGCCGAGGTCGCGACCCCGGTCGCGCCGATGAAGTAGCCGACGAGGCACCGCCGGCCGCCGAGCACGTCGGTCAGCGCGGCCCAGAACAGCGTCGACGCGATCCCGACCCCCGCCACCCCCGTCGGGTAGTCGTTGAGCTGCGCCACGCCGTACGCGTTCGCCGGGTGCGCCTTCAGGTACAGGTTCAGCAGCGCGTTCGAGCTGAACGACTCCGTCTCCCCCGCGATCACCCACAGCACCACGAACCCCCAGAACGGCCACGACGTCAGCGTCTTGCGCGCGAAGGACCACGTGAGCGGCGATTCGCCGCCGTCGTGATCGCCGCCGCTGTCGTTTGCCGCGGGCGGTACGCGCGAGATGGCGAGGGCCCGCTCCGCGGCGCTCAGGTACGGCGCGCGGGTCGTCCGCGGCGTGTCGGGGAAGAAGAAGAGGCCGTAGAGCGCGATTGGGAGCGTGATCTGGGGTGGATCAGTATAATAATGTCTGGATACGGTCTTGGGCTGTTCCCTTATTCATGTTACAGGGTAAAATTTGGAATCACGGACAGGTTGATCGGATCTAAGGCTTGGAACTTCGAAAAAAAAAGAGTTACTACTTACGATGCCGTCTATAATAAACAGCCACCTCCACCCGCTGAGGCCGTTCCGGCCGTCCAGGCTGGAGTGTATGCCCGTCTGGATGAAGCCGCCGATCATCGTCCCGGCTAACCCAGACTACATACGATATTGAAAGTTAGCCTTCCCTTTTTAACACCGGCCTATTGGTAAAAAGAGAGTAATTTACACCTCCCCAAGTTACACCGTGGGAGAAACCCTTCCTCCCATAAATGGGATCGAAGGGTATAACGAATGACTTCAGGTGCCACTTACCGCTGTGAAGATGCCCGACCGCTTCCCCAGCTCGCGCTCGGTGTACCAAGAGCCCAGGATGTAGTGCGTGCCGGCGAACGTGGTCGACTCCGCGATGCCCTGGAAGAAGCGGATGGCCATGATGCTCTGGGGGCGATGCGCCGAGGCCGTGACCATGGTCAGGCCGGCCCACGCCAGCATGCACGCGGGGAAGAAGAAGCGCGGCTGGACGTAGTGCAGCGACAGGTTCGCCGGGATCTGCCCGATCACGTAGCCGACCGTGAAGCACGTGTTGATCTGGTTGAGCTGGTCGCCGACGAAGCCCAGGTCCTCCTTCATGCCCGACACGTAGGCATTGTTGATATTGGAGCGGTCGAGCTGTCGAGGCGCGTTAGCCCGCTCCTTCTTCTTGTCCGTCCACCCGGGAGTCTGGCAGACATCACGGGACTGAGATAGGGGGTACGGATATGTGAAATGTATACGCGTACGTAGTTGGTGAAGTAACTCAGGCAGCAGAACGTCAGGATGAAGAAGTCGATCTTCTGCAACAGAACGCGCTCGCCGGGCTGGTACTCAACGTGGAAGTACTCCCGTAGCCTTGATCTGGTAGACATTCTTGAGAAGATATAGTACGCGAAAGACTAAACCGCTCTACGCGGCGTTGTTTGCATCACATATCTACTACTACGTAGATTGCTTAGCAGGCTCTCGGGTGCTGACTGAGGCGCCGTCGACAATTTTATACGAGTTTGTACACGATCTAATCTAGGCCTAAGCGATAAGGCCTAAGACACCGTTGATAGTGCCGGGGGCGACTAGATTAGGGGACCCACAAAGACCCGAGCACCGGGGTAGGCTAGCGGTGTGTTTATGTCTTAATAGTACTAGTATCCATGGTCAGTTGAGGGGCAGAGGGGGGTGGAGGTGAGGGGCTGGTCATCGTGCATATGGATGTCGCCTATGCGGTCATGTCTGCATATCAGCACAATTCGCAGGGTGAGAGCAGGGAGGGACAACACGTTTTATGAGCTCGTGGCTTGAAGATCTCGGCCACTCGTTGAGCCTGTGCCTGTAGGGGTACTGAGGCAGGCTATTGGGACCCCACGATCTCAAGCCTCGGCTGAACGGGATCGGGGAGTGTTTCAAGGACCTATCGACTGCGGGCTGACCTAATCCAACAAAGCAGAACAAAGCACCAGTCAGCCTGTCGTCGTGGGTGTTGTGACTCTTGTTAACCGCAATTCGGAATTCGAGATGGGCGTATCAACAAATATGGTAGCCTGGGGCACTATCTATCTATCTTCAGGCATTGGCATCCTACGAGCTTTTCGGCTCGGTTCCAGATGCCGTAAGCGAAAGAGCACCCCCGCACTCGATGCAGAGTATGCGTGAAGCAAACGGTATCGGACGAGTCCGATGGTGATAGGCCCGAAGCCCCACGACCTGCTTATACCGGTAAGTTCTTTGGGTACTTCGGAAGTCGAGGGAAAGATAGCGACTCACATTATAAAACTCAATTCAAAAAGACCCGGCGATCATAGTTGGTTTTATACTATAGAATAAGCCTACGTAGAGTTTAGAGTCCCAATATAGGAACGAAAATGACGGCCAACTGGGAGGCGCTCTCCGCCAAGAAGCGGCAGGACTTGTCCAACTCCATCCCGGAGGAGTGGCGTATACCGAGCCACCTCCTCCCGCCTGACAGCCAGGACGACGTCACGAGCTTCCCGGAGACCTCGGGTTGGTTCACGCCGGAGGAGCTGGCGATCACGAGCCTCACGGCGCTCGAGCTGCTTCGTAAGCTCGCCTCCGGCGAATTCAAGTCTGAGACCGTGACGCGCGCTTTTTGCAAGCGAGCGGCCGCCGCGCACCAACTGGTATGTTATACACACAACCAACTTCCATGCGCAAGCACATATCACGCCATCCAAGGAAAGACGCCCAGGGATATGTCTGACAAGCAGAGCAGATAAACTGCCTTTCGGAGACCTGTTTCGAGCGCGCCCTCAGCACGGCGCGGGAGCTGGACGAGCACCTGGCGCGGACGGGCGAGCCCGTGGGGCCGCTGCACGGGCTGCCGGTGTCGCTGAAGGACAACTTCAACCTGGTGGGGCTGGACTCGACGGTGGGCTTCACGGCGCACGTCGGGGACCCGGCGGCGTCGGAGGCGGTGCTGGCCGAGGTGCTGCGCGCCGCGGGGGCCGTCTTCTACGTCAAGACCAACGTGCCGACGGCCATGATGATCGCCGAGACCGTCAACAACCTCCTGGGCCGCACCGTCAACCCCCGCAACCGCCGCCTCACCAGCGGCGGCTCCTCCGGCGGCGAGTCCGCCCTCGTCGCCTTCCGCGGCAGCCCCCTGGGCGTCGGCACCGACATCGGCGGCTCCCTGCGCATCCCCGCCGCCTGCACCGGGCTCTTCACCCTGCGCCCGTCGTTCGGGCGCTTCCCGACGCTGGGGTGTCGGAGCGGCTGTAAGTAACTCGTGAGACCTTTTCTACCAACTAAGGGCATAACTATATACATATACACCTCGTGGAAGGAGTCTCATAATCCCTCAATTCTCCTCCTCCCGCACGGCGTCTTGGAGAGACCTCTTCGGCTTCTTCTCGCGCCACGGAAACAGAAAACCCCTCTAACCTCTCGAATCCCGCAGTGCCCGGACAAGAAGCCGTGCAGTCGGTCAACGGGCCCCTCGCGCGCACGCTCGCGGACCTCGAGCACTGGTGCCGGACGGTGACGGCGAGCTCGCCGTGGCACTTCGACCCGCGGTGCGTGCCGCTGCCGTGGCGCGGCGTCGCCCTCCCCCCGCGGCTGCGCATCGGCGTCCTCCGGGACGACGGGACGGCGCGGCCGACGGCGCCGGTGGCGCGATGGCGCGGGCCCTGCGGCACGCGGAGGCAGCGCTGCGGGCGGCCGGCCACGAGGTCGTGGACTGGTCGCCCGAGGACCAGGCCGCGGGGCAGGCGCTGCTGGCGCGCATGTTCGTCGCGGACGGCGGGGGCGCCATCCGGCGCGAGCTCGAGCGCTCCGGCGAGCCCTGGAGGCCCGAGATGCGGCCCTTCGCCGACGCGGGCCCTTACGAGCTCTCCGCCCTGCAGTACTGGCGTCTGCACCTCGACCGCACCGCCTACCAGAAGCGCTACCTCGACCGCTGGCGCCGCGAGCGCCTCGACGCCCTCCTGTGCCCCTCCACGCCGTACAGCGGCGTCGAGAACGGCAAGTTCAAGCATGGTAAGTCGCCGGGCCTCTTTATGTGTTTGAGTAAATGTTGTTGTGTGATTCGCTTGAGAGTGCGGTATATTGACGACGATTCGCCGTGTGCGTTTATGTGTAGTTGGCTACACCGGTGTCTACAACGTGCTCGACTATTCCTGCATCTCCTTCCCCACGGGCATCCTGGCCGACAAGGCTATTGATGTTGCGCCGGACGACACCTACGAGCCACTGACGGAGGTCGATAAGGTGATCCAATCTGAGTGTGAGTCTTGAGTCTGTTGTGTTATTCTTCGTACGGAGATGGTTAACTTACCGGATTGCAAATAGATAACCCCGAGGTCGTCCATGGAATGCCCGTGAGTTTGCAGTTGGTAGCCCAGAAATTGGAAGAGGAGAAATGCGTAGAGATGTGCAAAGTTATATTGGACGCGTTGGCATAGATAGCGAGGCGAACCTTGACACAAGTGAATGCTCCTGCTGTTGCCCGAGGCCCTCTAGAGTAACCATTAGGTTGGAAAGTCTATCGTCGTTGTCTTGTACAGTCTTGGCCTTTTACCTATGGACACTAGCGATGGATAACGACACGACAAAGTATCAAAACTTTCCAACGACCGTTGAATGAATATTCAAAACCATTACACCTCAACACGGCACCCGTGATCACTCAAGTAAACCCAAAATTCGCCACCCAACCCGCTCGGTATAACTTTTCAAACCCGACACTCCTGTTATTAGAAACACGTAACACCAACAATAAGGCGTACAGAAAACTCGACATCGGCCGTCGTTTCACGTTGAATTCCTAGTAGTAATATTGCTGTTGTGACTGTCCCGGGGGTGCTTGCGGTAGAAAGTCAAAGTTAATATCGTTGTTATTATAAAAAGGGTCAGGAGATTCTAAAAGTATCAGCTAGGGATTCATCAAGAGGAGGATATACGAGTAAAACCTACCCCAAAAGATAGAGTCGTAGAGGTCCATTGGCGCCAGCGACCCCGGATCTAGCTGACCCAGCTCTGGAACGCCTATTGTTTGTTGGATGGGTGGTTGGTAAGGAATAGTTCTTCGAACATTTCGTCAGCAATTACCCAAATAAACGAGACGACTAGCTTACGTAGAAAAGTCCGGAAGAGTATTTCCATTCTGCAGTTCTGCCATCGCGAGAGCAGCGTCTTGATGCCTGTCAAATCCAGGTTGCACGCGAAATTGAGGGGGAACGTTCTGAAGGGTTGGCGCAAAAGCAGCACCTGTTGGCGTGCGAGTGCCAGATCCCCCTTCGCTCTTCACCCCCGATGCCCCGTGTAGAGAGCCATAGTCATAAATGTTCTTAAGAGCAGTCAATGCTCTCGATAGAGGCCCGGACAGCTCGATGTCACGATCGATCTTACGGATGTGTTCAGGAGAGGGGCTGGTCTGCTCCTTGGCCGCCGCCGCTGACAGGGCCGATATCAAATCTCCCTGAAGCTGCCGAACTTCCGGGTCTTGCTTTGTTTCGCATAATATGCCAAGGAGCACTGCAGACGAAAGTCCATGGTAGGTAAACGCCCAACTTCGGGTTGGGATGAACGACAACTGGTGCATCGATAGAAACATCCGTACCGTCTCGGTGAGGTTGACCTTGCACTTTTCAGCCAGAGCTTGCTTCTCGGCATCGTTTAACTTTGTGCAATCTCGACGCAGCGCTGGGCGACAGCACACCGATACCACAAATGCGGTATGTAGGCGTATAGCGTAGTGCTGTAACTTATCGACCACATTCTTGCAGGCTTCCTTGCTGCGCAGCTGGGGATAGACCCTTTCGCGCAGCGACTCGATGGCATCGCAGTTGTTCAGGATTGATTCGTACGTGCAATCGGCGGTGGCATCTGGGTTGAGTCGTTTGGATATGATTTCGCAAAGATGGTACATAACTTCGAGATAGGATAGCCCTTCCACGGTAGAACTTGGCGACGTCGGGATCGGGCAACATTGGATGTTGGTCATGTTGGGCCTGGAGTGAACATGAGTGCTACCCAAATGTTACTGGAGCAAATTGGACCCTCTTACCGATCAAAAGACAATGACGTCAAGGTGTCATGCCATATGCACGTCCACCTGTGATACGTTAGAGGGCAGAATGAATATGAGGGAGAGGTATCCTACCATAGCTTACGCCGCACATATGTCTTCAACGACATTTCGCTGGACCCATTGTCGTCCGATGCCACAGCCCGATGGAGGCCAAGAGACTGCGCCAATCGACAAGTCATACCGAGGAGAGCCCAAGAAGCCTCAGCCTTCATGTCGTTCAGGAGACAAAATCCGGTCAAGAGGAGAGCTTGAAGCGAATCCAAATTCGGCCTGCGACCAATGTTAGTACACGCCATTGAATAGAAGCACGAATTTGCAACTCACCGAAGAAGGAAGTTCCCGAGCCTGAGAAAATGAAAAGATATCTGTACATATTTCTGAGAGTCCCGTGTTCGGATGTGATAGGGGGAATCGCGATATTGTGAACCGACGGCCATGACGGAGAAGAGGATGGCGAGCCAAGAGGCCGAGACGGGTCGGTTCGACCTACTCTGGTCCTTGCCATTTTTCGCCCGTTCCTCCAGATATATCATAATGCGAGATTCAAGGTCGTCAATATCGACAACAAAACCCCAGAACGGATGCGTTATCTCCTTGTAAGCCCTGAAGAGTCTGTTTCGAACAAGCGGGGTCAACACACCGAGACTTCATAAGCAGCAACAGTCAATGATAGACGGGGTGGGACCGGCGACTTACATCATGACTTCCCGATCTGAAGGTAGCTGAGTGAATATATCTTGGGTTAAGCGGTCGAGATGTTTTGATGACATGAGGGGGAAGGGCGCCGAATTGTCGAGTCCAAGGATGGGTCGCATATCGCGACGTATGTCAACACCATCCTTGTGGTCTATCGGGGATTGCTGATCCCGTAATAGGGCAGGAATACTATTTTGGCCAACATATCGTGAGATCTCACCCGATTCGGGCTCCTCTTTTGGGGTGGAGGATCAGCTACGTAGTTCGCTACCTCGGGGTTTAACGGGGTTTGGTGGAGCATACCTATGGCGCGAGTCCAACTTTCAGGTTGGTGATCACTCCCCGGATCATTACTGGCACTGTCATCGGGAGAGTGAGGCCGCTTCTTCCCATGGTGGGTGGAAGTGGAGGGGGGCGCGGAAATGGAAGACTGCTTGGAGGCGCTCGAGCGATTGGGTTTATACGAGCAGAGCTGGGGGTGCTCTCTCTTGAAGCAGTTTTCACAAGGTTGCTTGTTATCGCATTTCACCTTTCTTTGCCTGGACGGGACGTTGCTTTAGTTCAGAATCACATATCGTCGTAACAAGTTCTATCCTGCCAGAACCGAATACATACCTGCAGGGCCAACAGGCCGTGCCTTGATGGTGTAAGCGGGTCAAGGTCCTCAATATAGTCGCGAGACGGGTGGAAAGCAGGCCAGGACAGGGAGGCTGGAGGAGAACGGACGTACCATATCGCACTTTGCGATGGGAATGGATAATGTGGCTAGCTTGTTCGGGGGTCAGGTCCTGAATAGGAACCTGGTTGACGTCTTGGTCTGACATCTGCGGCGTTGCCGTGCTCTTACGGGACGCGACAAGCAACCCCGCCTCGTGCGCACTCGCCTTCGCCTCGAGCTGAAATTGGAGTGTAGGCAGGTATTCGCCTGAGCCAAGCCTTACATAAACTGAAGGCGGGTCGGACGGCTGGCTAGCTAGCGTAGAATGGCTGCTGGATAGGGCGCAGCAGTTGGGCAGTCTTGCTAGATAGTACAGTAGGGATTGGAATGACGAAGCGCGGTGGGTTCAGATCATAGAAATGCCGAAAACCGAAGATATCAATGGCCGTTCTCGAGGGAGCGGGGCAAGCAAGAGTGATATGTAGGAGTATTCTGCATGACGGTGGGAGGGCGATTGATGAACGACCTGGCCAAGCCACTTGACATCCCGAACTTGCCGAGTCGTTATGAGTATTTCAGTGGAAGTCCTTCCTTACAGGCTATCCATAGCCGACCTTATCAGCTGGGGGTACCTTAGCTTATCTATAGCGCTATGGGATAGGTATGCCGTTGGGCACTAATGGGCGCGGCTTTCAAGCAGCTAGGGAGGTACCTAGGCGGGCAGCCGGGGCAGTGGAGGGCTACCTCCAGTAGGTACCTACCTATGGACCTAGCCCGGGCAGGGAGCGGAGGAGCGGCGATATGGTTGATCCGAAGACTAGCGCTGGCCCGAGCCGTGATCCCCATGGAGGTTGGGCCATGAGGTCGGGCCATGGATGCCCAGCGGGCTCAAGCCCTCCCTCCATGCCCACGAGTGTGGAGAGGCGTGGCCGCACCCGACTTGCCAGACTTCACCAGTTCCATGCGCAATGGATGTCGGGTATGCTAGGTATGTAATGTACATGCCTACCTAACTCAATTGGAAGCGCTACATGTATTTCCGATCAGATGGAAGCTCCTAGTCCCTGTCCATCTGCCTCGGGCTATCCCGCAGTCTGCAGCCCGGTCCCGCTTGACGATGCTTGAAACAAATCCTTTTAATGGCTGTGATTGACAACTGCAGGGGGGTCTTCCCCTCTCACAAATGAGCAGTAGGTATCCCGACTTCGCGCGCCGCAGTTATTAGGGTAGCTACTCTCTCTTCTTCTCCGCCCAACCTCACTCTCTAGTCTCGCTTCGTGTCAAGTTCGCGTTCCTGAGCACCGCGTAAAGCTCGTCATCACGTCCCCACGATTCATCCGCTGCCAATCATTCGTTGGCCCTCGTTCCCTACTGTCCTTGTAACCCTTCACCCTTGCGCCAGAGCTTATTCATGCATCTCACTGCTTCCGAGCAGCCCCACCCGGCAAGTATTTCAGGCCTTGCGGGTTGCACGGGTTGGTCAGATTGGACGGGACCGTCACCACCGTCCCATCTAGCTCATCTAAACATACTACTGCCTATGTAGGTAGTACGCCAACTTCGGCGGCGGAGACCAATCACGCTGGCCCGATTGGCCTGGTCTTTGAAGTTCTCATTGAAGTATTTGCTACTAAGTACTACACCTAGTACTATCGCACCAAGATCTGCACTAGAGGCTGTTCGTGCTGCAGCGCCGGTGACACCATCCCATCCAACCGGTTCACCGATTCCATTGGATCATATATGTTACTATGGCGCCACGGCTCGAGCTCGGTTCTACTGCCGATACGCCCCTCACACCATCTAAGAACCACCGCAACGCTCTCGAGTATGACTTATGGTTCCTCGAGCTTTCGAACGACTACAACCTTAATATTAGACGGCCGCCATCGAATCTGTCACCTCGGAAGAAAAAGTCCCTGCCGTATTATTCAGACTTTAAATATTACGATCGTCTCAAGGTTCACTACTGGAAGGGGTCTCATGTTGAGATACGCGCCCGGTTTGAAGAAGGAGCACAGGAAATTTACTCCAGATGGGTGAAGAAGCCCCTTGGGAAACCCAATGTCACCCCCTTCCCCAGTCAATTGCCCAGAGCTACCACTGAACCCGAGCGTTGCCAGCTCTTAGAAATTCTTAGCCAAATTCTGGGAGAGCTCGATCCATCAAGAGCCCCTTCACGTGCATCCACCCCCATATCATATCAACCCAGCCATGTTGCAAATGAGCCCCCATCTCCCAGCTTGCGTCGACGCTCCAAGCGTCACTCTGACGAATGGCAAGGGAGCCCTTCTAATAAGAGGAGCAAAGGTACTATGTCGGAAATTCCGTCAGAACTTAGCTTTGATCCGGATGATGAACCAACACCAAGTGTGATATCCGCTCTCGATCGTGGCCAGACACGGTCAAGCACGCCCTTGCAGAGCAGAGCACCATCCAGAGCACCATCATTTCAACGACTGCCAGACTCGAGATCCAATGGCAATAGAAATCTATACGCTTTGGCGGATTCTTTCAATACAAGCAGATCGACCTTCATATCGGAGGTATTTTCTGAACACGACGATAACGAGCCACCGCAGGCGTCCCAAGAGACGCAGTATACCGTCGAAGCAAGTGCTCCCGAAAGACCAAAGTTCCCAACGGTGTCAGCGCCGCTGCCAAGGTCAGACTCGGATTCTCTAGCACCGTCTTCTGGCACTGAACGTGCTCTCCAATTATCTTTTGACAAGCATGAAGACAAAGACCTTCATCAGAATGTGAGAAGACTCCTCGGAACTAGCTCGGCAAACTCTTCCTCCGACATCATATTCCCGGATGAAGAAGAATCGTTACACCCGCCGGAGAGTCATCTACAGCCCATCTCTCCTGTAAAGGCCACGACGCCAAGCCGAGCCTCCCACCCGGGAAATGCAAGTCGCCAGCCCTTCGAACAACGACTTGAGGATGTGTGGCCTCATTTGCCATCACATTATGATAGCGCCCCTTTGGCCGTTCGCTGGGAGTTGTTGCGGATCGCGCTCCACTGCGGAATATGTCCAGACGACCTAAGGATCGAATATGACCCCACGTGGAATGACCAAGACAGTCTACGGGCGAGGCTTCAAGCACTCCCTATGTTTCAGGGCAAGAGCCTTCCTGAGAAGTCCCGGCCTGAAGCGTGGACCGCGGCCTTCAAAACTTTCCAAACCGCCGATCAAGTGGTTCTTCTCACAGCTTCGTTGACGACCAATACATCCAAGACGGGACCCTTGTTCCTCCTTCAGCTCCAGCCCTTGAAACTTGACCTGCCTCACCGTCTTGACCGTCGGTTCGGTCCTGATCGATTTATGGAGGTCTTAGTGCCTTCCATGAACTCCGCCGATATGAGGAAGCTCGGCGAAAGGACACTTGAAAATATCCACAGGTGGTTGGTGGGCAATTCACACGTCCTGGTCGGTCGAGTATGGAACTCATTCTTTGTGAAACCTGCCTCAGCAAAGAAGGTTGCCGATAATGATAAAAATCCTAATTCGAACTCGAAGAAGAAGGAAATTCCTCAAGAACGGGTATATATGTTCGCCGAAGATGGCAACGACTTCCATCTTCCAGAAATAGCTGGAAGCTGGGCACACAAAGGTGAAGATGTCTGGTCCCACACGAAGATGGGGAGAGGTGATTTGATTGACTGGCTTCTGCAAATCTCTAAGAACCAAAACCAGCCCGTGTTTAAACTGTTCTCGCGAATCGCATTAGGTATACCCGTCTAGGCAAGCTCTGTATAGTCTTTGGCCACTCACAGCTTTCCAGGTCTAAGCCGAACGCGCCCTACCGTTGTTCTTCAGCCAGAGGAAATTCGGCATCGATCTGAAGATGTCCTCTCCCCTACTGGAAAAGTCATGAACGATGGCATCAGCCGAATGTCTTATGGCCTTGCGCAAAAAATAGCCGCTCATATGGGATTAACCTGTGTCCCGGCAGGTTTTCAGGCACGTTTCGGTAGCGCCAAAGGCTTTTGGATTCGAGATACAGTCGAGATCACTAACGACATCTGGATTGAGACCAGTCCGTCTCAGCGGAAGTGGGATTGTGATTATCTTGAAGTCGATCACCGCACTTTTGAGGTCCGTAACGACCCTAAAGAGCTCAGGTCAGCAAATCTGAACCTGCAGCTTCTTCCCATCCTTGAAGATAGGGCTACGGACCGGAACGCCATGAAGATCAACATCGGAAATTTCATGAGGAGCAGCCTTATTAAAGACCTCGATGCACAGAAGACTGCTATGCAAGACCCGATTCAGTTCAGGCTCTGGGTGGATCAAACCTCGTCGAACCGTCGGACCGATCGTGTTAAGAATGGACAAATTCCCTTCTTGGGCGCGCTTCCGTCCGGAAAGGGGGACAGAATGGCCTACCTCCTTGATCATGGCTTTGACCCCAGGCAGCTGGAATTCCTGCGAAAAATCACTTGGGACTTACAAAAGGAGAAGTGCGAGGAACTACAAGAGAAACTGAATGTGAAAGTTGGCCGTTCAACGTATGCTTACATGGTTGTTGACTTCCTGGGCATCTTGGAGGAAGACGAGGTGCACCTAGGCTTTTCATCGGGCTTTACCGATGAGCAGTCGGGCTACTCCGAAACACTCCTTCACGGTCTAGATATTCTTGTCGCTCGAACACCGGCACATTACCCGAGCGACATACAAAGAGTAAAGGCAGTCTTCAAGCCTGAGTTAAGTGCTTTGAAAGACGTGATTATCTTCCCGACCAGAGGCGACATACCTCTGGCAGATAAATTATCCGGTGGCGACTACGACGGCGACATTGCATGGATCTGTTGGGATCCTGCGATCGTGGAAAATTTCCAGAATGCCGATCTTCCAGTTGTCCCTGATCTGTTTCAGCAGGGATTTCTTTCCAAAGACCGGCGGACCTATCGCGATCTTACCGAGACGAGAGATCCCACCTCGGAGTTCTTTTTAAAGGCTTTTAAGTTTAACATGCAACAGAGTCTCCTTGGCATTTGTACAAAGTATAAAGAGTACCTCTGCTACGCGAGAAAGTCTGTTCGAGACGATGTCGCAGTGCTGCTAAGTACTCTTATCAGTAACTTGGTGGATAGGGCCAAACAAGGCATCGTTTTCACGGATAAGGATTGGGCCCGACTGAAGAAGACCTTGAACGGTGGGCGGCCTGATCCCAAAGATCCCGAGTACTTAGGAAAAAACTGGAGAGGAGACCACAATCCTACTCATATCATTGATTACGTCAAGTTCTCGGTCGGACAGCCTACGATCGGAATGGAGCTTAATGCACTCAAGAAGGCCCTCGGCAAGGCTGAAAATTACGACAAGGACCTCGTATTATTTTACCAGCACTACGAAAAGCTTCAACGACCGTTACATGAACGGAAGGCCGCTGAGAGAGAAGGAAATTTCAGGAAAACTACATGGGAGACCATCCTGGAGCAACTTAAAAAAGACATTGATACTCTCCACGAGGAATGGAAAAAGGCTGGGAAGGGTGAGATATGGATCACGCTCGCGAACATCTACCCCAAGTGGCAAAACATCCTCCCGGCCAACAAGGTCAACTCCAAGACGCTCCGGTCGCTGCGCCAGGAGGGCCAGGCGGAAGTGGGGTTCTCGAGCTGGGACCTGCTGAAAGCGTCGTTCCTCTTCAAGCTGTACTACTGGGACCCCAGCTTCGCCTGGTACATCGCCGGCAAGCAGCTGGTGCACCTGAAGGCATACGAGGTCAGCCGGCGCATGGGCGCGCCGCCCGCGCTCATGGTGCCGACCATGTACGCGGGCTCCCGCCCCGACGCCAAGTACGTCCGCGCCCTGGCCGCCCGCAGCGAGGGGCTCCGGCTGTCGGGCATGGCGGGCGACGGGGAAGAGGAGGACGAGGACGACGAGGACCTGTCGACGAGGGTCGACGATGTCTAGGAGACGTCGGGGCGGCGGAGCGGCGGAGGAGGAGGAGGGTGGTGGTGGTGGTGGTGGAACGAGGTATGGCACGTATGTTTGGTTATGTGACCCCCGATGCGATTGTGTGTTGTATTGTGTGCCATTTTTGGCCATCAAGTGTGTTGAACAAAAGTTTTGATTGTCCTTGAATTTCATACTTATTTACGTCTCCCTTCTTCAACATTTCGGTACGGTTATGGAAGTATTCACCTCCCTATTGTAGATGCCGTTAGCAGCAGCTATCATAGCCTTCGCGTTTCCAGGAGTAGTTTTCAAAGGGTCTTGCGCCTTCTCCCTTTAGAAATTTCTATCATATAATCCGGTCTAGTCTCTTGATATCCCCCGGCCTCTGTTTTGATAGGTCTCCTATTAGGTACCCGGGTAGGCGGTCAGGTCAGGTATGGCAATTCTAGTTTACGCGACAGGGCCTATTGAGGGATGTAATTGGCACACGTTTGACTGTCACAATTGCGGCGACCTCGCATAGAGTACAGTTGACGTCGAGGTTATTGGGGAAACGGCCACGATATCCCTAAAAAAGACACCTACCACCAGTAGGGGCTATAGTTAATTTTGAAGAGATATATGAGAAACATCACGAAGCAGGCAAGAGCGAATGTGCAGAAATCCCAATCTTCTTCAACACGGCGGAACCGTGTACAGTGGTGGCATCGGTCATTTGCTGCTCTCGGCATGTTACAGCGTACTCGAAGTACCGCCCCCGTCAGCCATGGTTGCGTTTTAACAGAAACAGACAGGGTATAATTAACTTACCGACGCACTGCTGCTGGACATTCACTTGAATTGTTGGTCTCTCATCTCGGACTCCTCCCCGAGCGGGTCCCGTATCGCCGCTCACAGGAAGCGAGACTCTCTGCCATCCGGCTTGATGTCGCCCGTCAAAGCGTCTGCTGCGCCAAGCGTTAATCTCATTCACGTCCGCATCCGAGTCCGCGCCCGTACCGTAAGCATCGGCAGACGCCGTGACGGGCCGATACGGCGTGATTGACATATTCGCACTCGCGGGACGGGCCTGCGTCTGTGGGAATCGCGGATATGGAGAGTAGGTAGGCATTAATACTTGCTCGGCAAGTAGGAAGTCGTGGGAAAACGATCAAAAGGATATCCTTGTCTATTGGATCTTGAATTCCTAGAAAAAGACGACAAGAGGCTGGATCCAGACGAAGTTGTGAAGCTCTGTTGAAGGTTGGACGGTGGTTGCGGGCTTGTGGGATAATTGCACTGCCCGGCACCGATTGATGGCCGGGCACGGTGTCTTTTATATCTCAGAACAGGAGACAGACAGTCCGCATTTATAGAAACAGCTGTGTCGAGGTTCTTCTTTTGATCACGGGAGAGGACAAAGGACGATTTGGTTTCGCCTAGAAGAGACAGGAAAGCAGTAGGCAGTCGGTGTTTCCGTCAAGTCGACCGAATCACATCCAAGCACCCATTTGACATGTATCGACATCGAACGATTAGTTTCCCGACTTGACTAGATGATATCAACAGTTCGATTTATTTACCCCGTTGGCCCTGGACTGTACGGACACAGGAGTGGTCGACCCTTATTGGGTATATCACCTCGATATTTCTGACTGTACTGTACACAAAGGACTCAAAATTTCTACTACGAAACTAATGTCATCGGCTGATTTGGGTCGAACCAAAGCTCTCAATAGCCGCCGCCGCCTTCCCAGCCATCTCCCTGACCTCCTCATCCAGCTCCCCGTCCCGGGCCTCCTGCTCAAACCTCCCGCGCCAGAACCGCCACGCGGCGGTACAGTACATGGCCCCAACGCTAGCGTACCACGGCAGCTCATCCTCGCGCGCATCCAGCGGGACCTCTACAACAAGATCGACCCCTCCCTCACGGTGATCATACAGGTAAGCACCCGCGAACAGGACCCAGACGGCAGCGACGGCGACGGCGACCCCGCGGCGGACGGCGGGCGAACTGCCGCGCGGCCACGGGCACACGAACGCGCGGGCCTCGAGCGCCGTCTGCAGCGCGCCGGCGCCATATCCATGTAGGTGGCTGAGGCCGGCGGCGACGAGCCGCGCCGCGAACGCGTTGACGTTGGTCCAGGCGCGCCGCTCCGGCGCCGCGAAGCCCGCCCCCACGCCGCAGCCGTCGTTCCACGCCTCGCAGGTGCTCGGGCCGAGCATGACCAGGTCGCTCCAGAGGGTGCCGGATTCCCAGATCCACTGGGCCAAGAGTAGGTAATGCGTTAGTCGGTCGGCTGTTTGGTTGGCTGGTGCAGGGGGTTGATCGGCTGGAAGGGGTGCGCTGTAGGGAGCTATGGAAAGATTCAACTCCAAAGCGAGGGAGGCGAGGTTTAGTAGACCGATGTATGTCTGCATGCATTCGGCTTCAAGGGTATTGATAACTTCGCATATGAATTCCTCCATATCCCAGCCAGTTATCTGTTCTGGATGTACTTCTGAGGGAACGATAATGCCGCGCGTCCAGGGCTGCATACCATCTCGAGCGCCTTCTCAGCACTATGATACCGGCGCTGTATCCTCGCGATGACCTCTTCGCGATACAGCGCCCTTCCATGGTTCGCCGCCGAGTACGTCTCGTCGAAGGCTCGGCGAGCTTGGCAACGGTGGCGGCGGCATCGGCCTCGCCGGCGAGGTAGGAGTCTATGGCCCCCGCGTCGCCCGCGAACCACCGCCGTATCTTCACGATGGCGTCGATCTTGGCGGCCTCGTCGAGCGTGGCGTCCTGCGCGACCCCGACCACCGCCTCGTCCTCTTCCCGTTCCCGCTTTTGCCGCCGCTGCACCGCCGTCAGGCCGTCGGGCCCGACCGAGGGCGATCCCCCCTCCGAAGAATCTTCGGACGATGAACTCGAGGGCCGGCTTTCTTCCTCTGCCATCGTCGGGAATGAAGGGCCAAGCACGAAGGGCTGGCTGTGGGTGCTGGAGAATCGTGGAGGTGCTCCTTAGAGAGGAAGCCTGTATTCCTGGTGGATATATCGAGTTGGAGAACACGCTCAAGTCGCATAGGCGATACTTATATTCTAGTTGAACTTCCGCGGTGGAATATATTCCTGTCGTTGCTGCGCCTCGCGAGCTGGCCGTATTAATCACGATCGGCGAAGTGCCGTTAGCGTCTTGTTACTGGTTCGGACATGTGAGTAAGGTCCCGTTCCAAATGAACTTCGTTGAGCTCTAAATAAAAGTTTTTGGACCGTCTTCCGTCTTCTTTTGGGGCATTGTTTTGGCTCAGATTTCAATGCCGCCGGCGGTGTATGTACCAACCATGCCTCTTCAATTTTGACGGCACCTTCTACAGGTTAGACCGCCATACCCTAGGACCATATCCAGCTGGTCCAATCGCTGTCATCGATGGGCCCTACCTAAAACGATGCGTAGAAGGACAACAAGATCATCTTATAAGGTATACATATAGTACAGTGACGGCGCGTGTGCACTCAATTGACTTCCTTAAGACCTCTATCCACGGCCCGACTACCCCTTTCCATCACGGAGCTATCGCCTAGAAATGCATCACTTACGTTACCGTTAGGTGCAGCTAGACGGGATACCCCTTTTTGCGCAGGACCTCATAAATTTCCTCGACCGTTGCCGATTTCCGCCGTCGTCGCGGAGCCTTGCTCTTCCCTACCGGCACTTCCGCCATATCTATCTCCGCCTCCACCGGGTCTTCATCCGCGTGCTCACGAGGTAGCTGCCAGTACTGCAACGCGGACCCCTCCGGCATCGACGGGTCCCTCAGGCGGTAGAAACTCCCGCCGATCCTCCTCCGCAGGTGCGCCGTCCAGACCGAGGGCACCCAGGTGGGCTCTTTGGCGATGCCGCCCGCCTTGGTCCACGGCATGACGAGGCAGCGCTCGCGCGGGCCACCGTCCTGGAACGTCCCCGGCGGCGGCAGGCGGTCGCCGACGAACATCTCCTCGAGCAGCTGCCAGATGCGCCGCCGGTTGTGCAGCCCCGCGGGCACGCGGGCCAGGTCGTCCGCGTACCCCGTGCACGTCCAGAGCCGCTCCACCGCCGGCTCCGTCGGGTCGAAGCGCCCGCGCCCGACGCCGCCGTCCTCGTCCGTCGGGACGTCGGCGCGCAGCCCGAAGTCGACGCCGCGGCTGAGCTGCCGCACCAGCAGCTCCCAGTCCCAGTCGAAGTCGCCACCGCCCGGGCAAGGCGTGGCCGCCTTGGCGTCGACGAGCGCGGCGTCGATGTCCCAGAGCCAGGGCAGGGCCGTACCCGACTTCAGTAGGTCTTTCCAGAAGCGCTGCGGGAGTATGTAGGTTGGGGTGCGAGGCAGATCCCGCGGTGAGCTCACGGCTGCGTAGATCGTGTCCTGAAGCTCGACTGGTAAGGAGTTCAGGAGCTCTTTAAACCTCTCAGCCCTTTGACTCAATGGGGGATTGCGAGGACATTGCTGTAGGTTTAGCAATATCTTCTCGGTCAGGTCCTCGATCTCCAAGGGGTTGCTGCCGAATGTCTGATTTCAATGGTAAGTAAAGAACGTATGAGCGCATTCCGTGTTGTAACTTACGTGTACGTAATTTACTAGAGGAACGTCGTCGGAGGGCCCTGGCCACCTGACGCGCTCAGATGGGTTGGGTTCAGACACGACGCTGTCGTACCACCACGACCACCATGGCATGTAGAATCTATTTTCGGCCAGAGAATAGTTCGCCCCGCGGTCAAGGGTGCGAAGCTCATTTTCAATGCCGATCCTCCATCTTAGCGCCGTCCAAAGTCCCCTCATGTCTCTCACGTATGCTTCAGGCGATGAGAAGACGCGCTTTGCCATGTCAAGACAAACATGGTGGACGGGGATATAGGCGTGGTCGCCAAGGTCATATCCCACCACATCGACACTAAGCGTAGCATCGGGTCTCAGAACCTTGAATATGGAGGATTCATTCCATGTAGCCTCGTACACTTGAATTTCGGACCTCAGGGACGTAGACTGCGACGGTGGTTCATCGGCGTTAGGTGCAGCAATGTCTGGGCAGAGTCTGTCGACTTCATCACTGAGATCGCACAGCACCCGGATATCACTCCACCACGCGGTCCTCTTCCCGAGTTCGAAACAATCATCCTCAGTGAGTGAACTTGCTGCGCATTCCCCAGAGTCGGAATATTCCGGCTCATAGGCTCTCACGTCGCTGGTGGGTAAGCCGCAGATTGAACAAGGGTAATTCTCATCGCGATCGTAGAGCATAGCAGCGATGGGTACCTAGGTGAAGGTGTGAGAAGGGAACTAGGTTGCAACTTGGAAAGATGATCGAGGGAAATAGAATGGGCAGCTAGGCATTCGCTCTGTGGGTTAGAAGGCAGTACGGAGCACTAGAGCTGTACCTACTCCTGCTTCAGCTCATATTTGGTGTTGAGGGGCATTGAGGCAAACACCGGGGCTGTGACGGGCGCGGTTCGGATTTCTCGCGGCACAGGGCGGCACAGGGCGGCACAGGGTCCCACAACGAAGCTCACAGGCGAATATAGGGCCGAAGTGAACCTTTCGGGCCATCGGACTCGTGAAGCGACTCTACTATACTGCCTTACATGAACGTATTAGGCATGGTCGAAGGCTTAGTCGTCTCTGTTCCTCTAAGCCGCATCCCCAGGCGCTTGAAGTAGTTCCAAGATCCCCCCAGCGTCGCATGGAACCCCACATCACGTAAGTGATGAGCCGAAAATCGCCAATCTAATCTACAACCGCAACACCTCGACTACTGGTAGTGGTACCTACATAGTACAGGATCGTCACGGTTCACGGTCCAACTTGGTCAACCTTATCGAATAGTCTAACTAACATATGCTTAGATCAGGTAGATTTACAGTGGACTCGTCTCCATGGCATGATGGACAAGGCTAACAGTTACGACGTCTTTAGTTAATCGATTTCACATACCTAAGGCGTTCTCTCCTGGCGCGACTCGTTCACTCATAAGGTTCTGAGTTCTGACCCCCCCTTCGCTACCTAGGTATTGAGGTATTTATCCCTCCATATAGGAATGAAGAATCTTCTCTTCTCCCTTATACTTTTCTTCGCTTCTGTTTGCGATACGAGTAGCCATCAAAGCCGCCGACAGTATCTGTATGCGGTTATGCCTAGGTGCTTAACCTATGTGACCCATGCCATCGGAGATAAACCTAGCCCTAGATCCCTGAAATTACAGCCCCCAAAACCCCACACGAACCGCTATTCGGCATGGGGACCGATTTTATAGCAGGTTGGACATCCTATTTTTAAGAAATCATGTCAAGTCGTAGTCTCTTTTCTGAGAAGGAGGGTTGCAACGAAGGCAAACTAGTTGGGCGCATGCAGGGCCAAAGCACGTGGCAGAGAACTCATGTAAGATCATTTGAGCGGTAAAATTTGCTGTATTTCGTAGACCCTGGGGACTACATTCTAAATATACCCTGGTATTTATTATGTGACCCTAGGTGCTCGTGATTCTTTGAAATAATGGTACTATTGTATTGTATAGTAGAGGGCGTGGTTGCACGAGTAGGTAGTACGACGGGGAAAACAGGGGTCTCCATTCTCTTGACTCCTTCGTGCAGGATACCGCTCTGATAAACCGATTACAGATACTCTACAAGACAACGTGGTTGTCTACGCCTCAATCGAGCATAGGGCTCCATCTCCGGTAGTTCAGGGGTACTGAAGAAGTCTGCTGTGCCCTAAACTTACATAGGCCAACCCTATCTATAGACATTGCGGCTGTGAAGCCGCAGTCAACTCGAACGTCTACTGCCATACCATAGGCAAAATCAGACTCCCTTGTGAAAGCCGAAGGATCCTACCAGTCACCACAGGCAGAATGTAGAAGGCATATTGAGGTGCAATTCTCAAATATAAATATGGCGACGATTGCCATCGAGAATGAGATGTTAGTAGAATTGATATTCACACCAGATTCCAGTCCATCAAGCCATCTTATATTTCATCTCTTACTTTCCTCCTCTGAGCTTTGCTTACCCCGTCTCTTGTCATATCTCACATCTTGCTTCTAAGAACATTGCTTTTGCCATGAGGCCCCTCAGTGCCTTGTCGGCTCTGCCGCTGTTGGCATCAATAGCCGCCGCCGGGGATGTTGAAGGAGATTCATTGTCTACAACGGAGACTCATCTGCTCCAGCGCCAGGAGAGGTCTTCGTCTGTATGTTCTGCTGTGACAGGACTGCGCACTGTTACAGTTACTGTCACTGCGGTCCCTACGAACACGAACACGGAGAAAACATCAGCACACCCGACCAATACTAGCAAGGCCTCAAACACTAGCAAGCCGTCGAATACAAGCAAACCGTCGAGTACTCATAAGTCGTCAACCACCCACAATCCGTCCAATACTGGACAGCCGTCAAACACTAGCAAGACTTCGAACACTGGACAACCGCCAAACACTACCAAGACTTCGAATACTAGCAAGCCGTCGAATACTGATCAGTCGTCAAAGACTAGTAAGACTGGCCATGTCTCACCAACCAAAGACACCCCCAAGTCTCAGTTACCAACTTCTACCATGACAAACGCGCCACCAAAGTTCTCTATTCAGACTTTGTCGGACCCGAAGTTGACACAGAACACATGGATAACCACCAAGGGTGCGGACAGTTCGCCTACTGTTGTTCCTGTTCTGGTAGGCTGTGAAGGATGCGGGGGCGATAAAGACGACAACAGAGGCGGCGGTGGTATAATCCTGTGGAACCTTCCGGCAGTCCCCAGGGTGACATTCGATTTCCCCAAGTTTCCAAAGCTGCCAAAGTTTTCGCTTCCCTGCATTCATGTATTTGGGGCCCAGGTGGGTGACTGCCCACCGCCTCAAGTCGAAGATCCAAAGGACGGCAATGGTGGCAATGGTGGCACGCCGACGGACAAGCCAACTGACAAGCCTACTGGCAACCCTACTGGCAATCCTACTGGCAATCCTACTAAAAACCCCACTGACAAGCCAACTGCGCACCCTACCGGCGTTCCTACCACGCAAGGTCCACCGGCCACAACACCAACGAGCGAGCCGTCCAAAAGCTGTACAATCACGCAAACAGCTAGCAACTGCGCGGTAACCTGCAGTCCCACCACCATAGCCAAGTCTACGACGAGCATAACTTGCTTCACGACAGCCTGCTCCAAGACGGTGACCGGGTGCAGCGTCAAAGGCACAACAACAACGACCACGAAGTCGAAGTGCGCCCGGCCCACGGGTGCGCTACTGGGTGCCCGCGCGGAAGAAGATGATAACTGTGAAAGGAAGTGTCCCGACTGGACGCTTGTCCCGATGCCCGAACTCGGCGATGCCGATGACGAGGAAGGAGACCAGTCCGCCAAGCGCGACGTACCCCTCGCGGGCCGAGTGCTGCTTCCACGAGCCGCCAGGCCGGCTAACAGCAAGCCTGTCAAAGCTCTAGGTCATAAGGACAGCAAGACAAACAACGAGTGCCTGATTGAAAACGCCTGGCCACAGGCGGTCAATGTGAAATACCCTAAATACCCATCCGGAGGCAGTCTCTTCAGCGAGGACCAGGTCGGCTTTCAGAACGAGAGGGACGCCAGACTCAAGGCGTCTAGCTCGGCTATCCCGAGGTGGTTTAGCACCAAGGCCGCCGTCGCGCCCGCTTGCACGCCGGAAGTGACCCAGATCGGCCACGCGCAGTACAAGCCCCGACATGGACAGGCAGACTGGGAGGCGATCAAAGGTCTGAAGGGCAAGCCTGGAAACAAGCTCAGTGATGACGAAATCGCCAACGGTTACGAGCAAAGGCCTTCGGCCGACCATGCATGGGAGAAGGCGTGGCTTACCGACTTCTTCGGCACGGTGGTCGACCTCAAGGCCCCGGCGTTGAAAAGCATTCAGTCCGGTATTGGAAGTGGCAAGATGAACTGCGATGACCTCAAGACTTACATGTTCGGTTGGAATTCGGCCAAGCCTGCAGACCGGGGGACCAAAAATCACCTGGCGGATCTATTCAACGCAGTGGCCTCTCATAACCAACCCGAATTCATCGGCATGACTCAGGAGCTGAATGGGGGTTGCAAGGTAATACATTCCCGCCACCCCCTTTCGCGAGCAAGAGCTAACTAGTCACCAGGGAGTCATATGGGGCCCGGAACTCCAGAGCGCGGTAAACAGTGCCATCAGCTCAAAGCCTATTGGCAACAAGGCCTTTAAGAACGCGTGGGCCAACATGATCGCGAAGATCAGCCTGCTGCAGAGGATCATGCTTGGCGTGCACGTCACCAACCTGCCGAAGATGAAGCAGCTCATGGACGATACCAACAACCGCGTGCACAAAGAAATGTGAGTTCGCCGCGTCAAAGCGAGGCTTGGGTAATTGCTTACGATTCCTAGGATCCAACTGGACCAGACCCTCAGCAAGGAGAACGGCGCGGTGGCGCCGTTCAAGCACGACGGCGGCTTCTTCCTGACGCGGCAGTTCCAGAAGTACATGAACGACAAGCTGGACCACCCGCAGAACGGCATCAAGGCGCTCACGAAGAGCCTGGTGCAGCAGCTCAAGACGCACATCGAGACGGTGGCGATCCCGCAGATGCAGGCGCGCGCCGGCGAGATCACCAACCAGGGCAAGGACGCCGAGTGGGCCGACTGGCAGGCCAAGTTCAACCACATGAAGGGCCTGCCGCAGTCGGCCTGGGAGATCACGACGAAGTGGACCTGGAACTGCGGCCTCAAGCGCGACGGCGAGTCGTGCCTGCTCGTGCCGCCGCCCTCGCCCTCGTCGTCGTCGACCAAGACCGGCGCGTCTACCACCACCAAGAACACGGCGACGGGCACCCACACGTCGGCGACGAGCACCAAGAATTCGGCGACGGGCACGAGCAAGACGGGCACCACGACGGCGAGGCCCACGGAGACCGGCGCGCCGGGGTCCTGCACCAAGGACGACCAGTGCAAGTCGATCAGGTGCCCCGACGGCAAGGCGGGGCAGTGCCTGCCGGGGCCGTCGCTGCAGGGCAACCGGTGCGGGTGCATGCCGCGGACGATGTCGACGACGACCCAGCCCAAGACGTCCACGACCAAGACGGACAAGCCGAGCTCGACGTCGAAGGAGTCATCAACCAAGACGTCGTCAACCAAGACCACGCCGTCGCCGACCAGCACCAAGACGACCGAGAAGCCCGAGCCCACCAGCAACCCGCCCCCCAAGGACAAGGCCTGCAACCCGGACATCGGCTGCGGCGGCCACGGCTGGACGTGTCCCGAGGGCCAGCGCCTCGACTGCGTCAAGTACTCGGAGATCGTGTTCGGGCCCGCCAGGTGCATTTGCACCAAATAGGTAGTCAGGAGGGGTATGTAGTATGGGGTAGTGGTAGGACATCTATTGACAAGATATTGGGGGCGGGGTGGTATAGTGATGTTGCGGTGTGAATAGAATTAGACATGAGATATATATTACCAGAATAGATTTATATATGTTCTTCACGCTTTTGAGTATTTTTATGATGATGCTTAGGGTGATTAACGTTCCGCCACATGTACCCGAGAAAGGGAGTCGAAGCCCATTGAAAACTTCACTCCTAAGCAATGATTTATTAACAAGTAAAACAGGCGTTTCTATCTCTTGGTTATATAGAGTCATTATTGTGGTCGATTTGAGTCATTGCTTTCATTTGGGGTACTGTTGGTGTTAGTTTCCTCTAGTTGTGATGTATGGTGTCGCTGAGCCTTAGCTGGCATCACCCCTGTGACATGTTGTCGCATGCTTTTAGTTCAAGTGACTTGCAGTAGTTTCATAAGTTGTAGATGATAAGCATCACACCCAGCCATACCAACGTAGAATTCATTGAGCAGATTCGCGTGTCGTTGTGGGTGAGCGGTGTAGCGTACCGTAGAGGTCTTAGTAAGTCGAGTTTAGGTGATAATTCAAGCTGATCGACAGTAGGAATGTAGGAAGCACCTACTTGCTAACCAAGTTCATTGCAGTCTGACTACTTATAGATATGTATGTTGAAGAATAGTTGTATGAATAGGTGTGACTACTGTTGTTGCCAGGCACTTGAGCACATGTGGTATATATGCTTAGTCAGCTACCCCTAATACGTTCGCGCGCGGTTAATGCGATATCGAAGCGTTCCAGAAACTATCAGGGCAGTGATTTCTTATGAGCATATCATTATATATCTAGTTAATAGCAAGTGTGGTTGACGTAGGCAGTAGTTATGCTGAGAATTAGTCCTGTTAAGCGATTGAGTTAGTAGAGCGATGGGCCACCAGCCACGCTTCCCCGGGTGAGTCTAGTAATCTGTGTTGAACTCAGAATCCGGCTCAAGGGGAGTCTAAAGTCGAACATATTTATACCTCATAACATATTGTATTATATCTATCCGTAATATTACCTAGAATGTCCCTATAGTGCTTGGCAACTTGGTCTTGGCCGCTTGGCTGCTTGGCTGCCGGGATAGATGAGGAGATTGATAAGATAATCTTATCTGATCAACCAACATTCCAACCCCTCCTTTGCCCCTTCATGGTGGTATGGGTGTTGAATTGTGGCAAAGCTTCGACGCAAGGGGGGCATCTAAACTTCCAGAATATGCATGTATTTTCCTTTGCCGTCCGACTCGTTGGACGAGAAGGATTTTGTCTGGCTTCCAAATTCTAGAGATCTAGAATTCCCTTGATCTTGCTCCGTTCGTAGGGTAGGCGGAGAAGCTACCTGAGCGCCAAGCTACAGTTGCAATCTCTCATACGAGATGACATGCACGAGCGACCTCACTTACGACAATAGCCGGAGTACCCGTGCCAAGCGTCTATCATGCCGGTTTTGTTACCTACTTAATCGGTCGAGCAGGGTTCATCGAGCTCCGGCAGCGGACCTGTTACACATAGGAGTGCAAACATGATGAAACCAATCTGTGTCTTGGGAATAGACAAGTGCCTCAGTTTCTTGGCCTTTGTTCACCATCAACAAACTCACGTTCTCTCAAATACATTTCTCCCCAGGTGACACACATTCGAACGCCTTGGCTAGATTCAATCATGACGGACCTTGAACCCACGCTCAGCGGCCTCGCAGCCAAGATCACTGAGCTCTCCGAGGAATTCAGTCGATATCTAAAGGAGAACAATGTTCCGCAAGCGACCTTCGCCGCCGACAGTCCGACCAGCTACAGCAACCTGTCGGCGGAAATGTTCATGACGCGACAGAAGCTTTCGGATGCCTTGACGGACATGTGGTACCTGACTCAAGGCCCAAGCGAGAGCGTCTTCAACTACGTGCACACCGTAAGGGCTTCGAATCCCACCTTACCTCGAATAAAGGCGCTCCTCCCTGACACAGATTAGTGTATGCCCGACGCCGCATGTCTCAACATCCTGAACTACTTCAACTTCTGGGCGGCCGTGCCCGGGGACGGCGCCGCCTCGTACGCCGAGATTGCGGAGCGCGTATCGCTTCCCAAGGACGTCGTGCGGCGAGTCGTGCAACACGCAGTGACACTGCGGCTATTCGCGGAAACGGAGCCCGGCAAGACCTCGTCGCGGATCCAGCACTCGTCGCGGTCGGCGGCGCTGGCGAAGACCCCGGGGCTGCGAGCGCTCGTGTCGACGATCCTCGACGACGCGGGCGCGCCCATGATGGTGATGAACGAGGCGCTGCGGCGGTACAGCAGCGGTGGCCGGCCCGCGCTGACCCAGGACATGGGCCAGACGGCGTTCGCCCTGTTCCACGCCGGGGGGCAGTTCGGCGGCCACGCCACCTCGTGGGACCTGCTCGAGAACGACGGCGAGGGCGAGAAGAAGGGCTGGCGCCAGCAGAACTTCGTCGAGTTCATGCGCTACGTCAAGGAGATCTTCCACCTCGAGGGGCTCGTCCTGGACGCCCAGGACTGGAAGGCCGTGGGGAAGGCCAAGGTGGTCGATGTGAGTACCATTTTAACTTACGCCGAACTTATAATCTCCTCGTGATTAAAAGGTGCTCCTGGAGGTAGCTGACCACGTCTAGATTGGCGGCTCGGCCGGCCACGACGCCATAGTGCTAGCGAGGAAGTTCCCGGATCTCAGCGTCACGGTCCAGGACCTGGGAAAGGTCAAGCCGGTCTTCGACGCCAACCTCCCCTCGGATGTCAAGGACCGGGTGTCGTTCGTGGAGCACGACTTCTTCAATCCGCAGCCGGTCGAGGCCGACATCTACATATTCAAGATGATCCTCCACGACTGGCCGGACCACGAGGCGGCCCGGATCCTGCGCGCCCTGGTGCCGGCCCTGAAGCCGGGCGCCCGCGTCATCCTCTTCGAGTACATCGGCGACCAGGGCGAGGCCGAGGGACCGCCCCTGCCGCGGTCGGTTAGGCAGATGGGCTCGGCGACGGACCTGCGGCTGATGGCGCTGTTCAACGGAAAGGAACGCCCGGTTGATGCTTGGGCCAAGATCATCAAGGCTGCCGACGAGCGGTTCGAGGTAGCTAATGTCAAGGCCAATCCCCAGACCTTCTTTGCTGTAATTGAGGCTGTGTGGCGTGGATGAGCAACTTGGAATTATGAGCGAGTTACTGATAGTCATCAGCTATAAGTTGAATCTTGAAAGTTTGGATATGCTCTAGTCTCTTCATTAAGCTCAATATCAATATCTGAAGACTAGCTAAAGGTGTCAGTCACAGGATCATTAAAGGCTTTTCCCAAAAAAGGGCTAACGATCGGTCCTAAGATCCCTTTCAGGCCATTAATGAAACACTCTTATGACTTAAGTGGTTTAATTTCCTCAATTACTTATCATTACATCCTCGTTCCGTCCGTCTTGGCCCGATAACTTGCATAGGGGTTGTCAATGGATAGAGAATTACCAATTTCCATCAGCTAAAGTCTGACCACCATGCCCTTGTCTGGGCGCATTCCTAGTACACCTTGGCAGGCAGCTGCATAAATGCAAGAGAGCAAATGTGGCGGACCGCTGCCGCCGCCCGATCTCGGATAGCGTTCGCGAGTATATAGTCGTACGTCTGAATCGTGGGTTCTCAATACTGACACCTAGCACGAGAACTATGAAACGGCCACCACAACATCCAAGGCGCTGGTGTCTATTGTGCTATTAACAAGGAGCACAGGCCTATGGTAACGTAATGACATTCGGGCGCTTATACTAGGTACTAGCTTTCTTTAGTACCAGTACGCGATGCCCTTGGCTGTGTTACCCACGCTCATATCCGACATCGAGCGGGTATACGACGTGCAATTCGCGGCCTTCAAGGATGAGCCTATCATCCAATATCTCTACCCGAAAGGGGTTGACCGGAAAGCACACACTCAAGGAACTAAACAATGGTGGAACCATGATACGATAGGCCACACCGTCAAATGTGTCGATACGGAGAGCGGTGATATCGTGGGGATGGCCACATGGGATATCTTCTGGCGGCCAGGAGAAAATGGATGGGAGCGGCCCGCGGGTATACCGTGGCTCGAGGGAAAGGAAAAAGAAAGGTGCGAGGCCGTCTTAGCTCCGATGTGGGATCTGAGAGACCAGTTGTTTGGCAAACGTCGAAGATATATCTGTGAGTATCAACGTAATAACTCTGTACAGCGCGGTGGCCGAACTAACGTAGAAGAAGATCTTCAATCCATAGCCGTACACCCAGATCACCAACGAGAGGGTATAGGTCGCTTACTCATGCAGTGGGGCGTCAACGTCGCCGACCAGCTCGAGATCCCGATATACACCGAGGCGTCGGAATCAGGAATACAACTATACGAGCATATGGGGTTCGAGAGGCTCACTCATGTGCGCCTGATCCAGAAGGAAGAGGTCACGGGAAGACCTGATGCTGAGATCCCCTTAGTGGTGAAGATGCCCAGCGTAGCGAGGGGCTTGAGTTTCAAGGAGTGGGCTGACCGGGGGTGCCCGGATGGTTTCCAGTGATTAAATGGCGATGCGTACATGAGGCGTAAGAGTGTGAGTTATTGTCCGAAATATCCTCAAAATTCGGGTCATAACCTTAAGTACAACCATTTCCTATATTAACATGGTAGTGCCAGCCCTACATGGGCGCCGTCGAATTCCGGGTATATACATTCCGTTCTGTTTAAGCATGGTACAAATCTATTGTTCTGCATTGACTACTAGTATATACCTGCTGATATTCAAGAATACCATGCATCACGACCCTTTGCCTATATCGTTATTCTATCACTTACTAGAAGCGAGCCTCAAACAACAACTTATATAATTTAAACATAGCGTAAATACATTAATATTTAACAACATATAGATATTTGAAAATCATAGTTTAAGCAGTTTACCTTTTTATTCCTTTGTTTATCTATTCATTCAATGAAGGAGCATTTCCTCAGGTCTACTCTTTGAAATAATTTGAGGCGGTATGATTGTGTATTGCAAGATAGTGAGTTCAAATGTCAATGTACTCACTACTGCGCAGCCTATTATCAAATGACTCACCTTATCTTATCTACCTCATCTTATCTAAGGTCACCTTAACGGCCATGTATCAATGCCTTGAAACTTGTGATGATCTTTGCTGGCATGTATGATATGGAGCGGTAGACTAGTTACGGCGTCAGCGATCCGAACGGGCCAAACTTGAAACCCATATCTTGACCTAGACTCAAGTCAAGTCAAATTCCTTCATCTTTATAGCCTTTATCTGCTGTCTCTTCTTTGAGTCCTCGGATGCAATCGCCTTCTCGACCAAACGATTTATCTCCTCTACCGCGCTCTCTGGCCTCCACTGGTGCTCGGGGAGGATTCCTCGTATCTCTGCGGTCACGAAACGATGTTCCGCTAACTTGCTCGCGAATTTCTCAGCCAGGCTTTCGAGGGGGGAATAGTGCTTTTGGTTAATGTCTTTAGGGTTTCCGAAACCCATATCTCCCGATTCCTTGTCAACTTCCTTAGACAGGGCTGGGGTCGCCAATAGTGATGAGTATATTTGCAGAGACATGTTCGAAGCATTGGCCTTGCTCATGTATCCCAGGTGTTCTTTCATATGTACCTACACGACCATCTCGGACCAGGGCATCTTCAAGTTTGTCCAGAAAACTGGATGCCATAAAGACTGCAAAGTTTAAAAAGAAGATTGGATTTTGACCGAAGAGTCCTGTAATTGCATAGGTGTTGGGATCGATGAGTAAACAAGGCTTGGGTTTTGGCTGCAAAATATGTGACTCTCACCGACTGAGCGACAAGGCATCGTTTGTTATTAGGTACGACAGCCGCCAACTAAGCATCGACATATCGCCTAATATCAGGAATGATATGGTAAAGTGAGCAAAGAATGGGGAAAAGACTGAAAAATAAGCTATGTCATGTCTTCATGTTTGGTACCCTCTGGTTTGCCTTCATACCTTTCGGAGCGCTTATTTGGACCCTGTCCACAGCTATTTTGACCCTGTTTTCACACTACCAAACTAACTGTGGTTAGATAATTACCGTATTTCAGCACTAATACAAACTACATATATTTGAAAGTAGCTTACTTACGTTAGCTCGTTGAATGTCTCATAAGCTTTCAGAAAGTTAGATTCTATTTGTTAACAGTCTTCTCAAACACTCGATTCGAGTGATATAAAAGAGGCCAATGAGTGACTAAACGCGCTCTGAGCTAATATATATATCTGGAAGAGGTCACTTTCAAAGCTATCGCGATAATCTCAAGCAACGAGTGTTGTTGTTGAAGGGAAAAAAAAGGGGGGGGGGAGGGGTGTGGTTCCATATAGCTAGAAACGGTACTTCTGGTTACCAACAAAAAGCCAGAATCTGGTGGTATATCGACTATATAATGGAACAGGATAAAAATAGTCGTGGAAAGGGTCGAAATAGGCGTGTCGATACCTCTGTTCGACGTCGACCCGTCGAACCATCGACGCTAAGCCACTCGATACAAGGTTACCTAGAGCACACTTTTCACTCGAAATATTATTCATTTCTATCCTCCCCTACTCTGTTCCACCTCTAAGTCTTCGCCTTCTCATCTTCGACTTCATTGGCGAATTGGCACCCCAGGATGAACTGCCATCGAGGTGATTTTCTATCGACGTTGAGACACACAACAACAACATTTTCCGCCACCGGATCCTTCCGTGGTTTCTTCCCTTCTGCGAAGTATTCGAGTCTTTGGACTTGTATATTACTAGTAGTCAGCCTTGAAGTGCTTCACGCGCTCAAGGCCTATTGACGATCCGAACGAAGTTATCCCAAGATCAGCCCTCCGTCTCCGATCACCTTCATTCCTTCGTAATAGAGCCACGCGTCCTTTCATCTCCAGGTACTGTTCCCTTCCTGGATAATCATCGATACTTGTCCTTTTGATAATACAATAGACTAGATCGGCCAAGATGTCTGTCGCGCCAATCGCCAACACTCCGTTGGAGGTTTGCCAGGAGATTCTACGCCATATCCCCGACGTCGATACACTAGAGCGAGCCGTCAACTCCCTGTGGCCTCTCGAACAGGCATTCATCGGGCGCGAGGGGCCCATTTGCTATGCAGTGCATTGTAACCAGATGGGCGATGGCATCCTACCCATGGCAGATGCCCTGTGGAAAGCCGAGGGCGCATCGTGGAGATTCGACGGGACTGTAGAATCCCAACAACGTTTCTGCGGGAGGGTTATCCGTTTCTGCGATCGATACCTTGGCCATCACCAATCCGCGGCCGGCGATTTTCATCGGTTCACGCTTGAGAAAGCGATCGATATCAGCAACTTCTACAAGAAGGCAGATGACATCTCCGAGTTGTTCGGCCGGTACATCCAGGAGAAATCTCTGTCGTCCGTGGGGCCGGTCGAGCTCAATAACCGCGAAATGTATCGCGTCCTCAAGTGCGTTTACACCTACGAATTAGCCAGAGTAATCTTTCGCATTAAGGGGCCGATCAACGTGCCCAGCACCTTCATTCAACTCGCATGGCACACGTTCTGGATGAAATTTCCCCCGTGGGTTGTCGGCCAGATCAAAGTTTTCGAGATGGTTGTCCACTTGTATATGAAGCACAAACGTACGTCCTGAAAAGAAAAATAAAAAGCTCATTCCTTCATACATTGAAAAACGATACTGAATTCCCCCAGTTCATACGATAGTGGTAGACGACACTTCTGCCAGAGAGTGGCTTTTGAAGAAATTGGAGCAGCGTTTCCAGGGCCACGAGCCGCAGTTCTGGGCTTTGATTGGCGAAGCCGGAACAATGACGATGGTTCTACTGATGGGTCTTAATGTTTTCCACACTTTCATCGGATGCCAGGACCTTCCTAACGAATTCAGCGCGGCGGTGATGCAGCTGTACTTTAATCCCGAGTTCTCGCAACTTCGCCTCCGGCTCTTTAAATATACCGCCGGAGACCAGGACATGTGGTACGACAACGGCCCACGAAGCATGAACAGGACCAAGGACATCCTGGATGAATACACCATTGACGCCGGCGGACCTCGTGACCTCTGGCTCTTGGGCCAGTTACTCTGTGAGTTGGACAGAACGCCCCACCTCGATCAATACCGGGAGAGTTGGGCTCCCTATGTCTTCAGCAATGACTTCGAGATCGAGGCCAATTGTGGAGTCCACTGCTTTCTCGATAGACGCACTCTGGAGAACGGGAAATTCCCCTATCCGAAGATGGATGACCTGGTGATGGAAGTCGACAAGCTCATCTTGGCTGATTTAGAAGCAGAAGGATAGCAACAGTGGATTGCAGGTCAAGGGCATCTTGGGACCGGAGAGAAGGATGGGATTTTCCGTGATGATCACCAGATAGGCCCGACAGTTTCCGTTCTTTTCATCATGTCAAGGACATAATCAGGGAGATGTATCATAGTACGTCTCGGAATTGATTGAAATTGCTCTAAAAAGTTTTACGTGCAAGGTCAAGTAACCATGATCAAGTAGGCAAGGTGAAGTCACTCAACACCCTCCAAAATATACCGTGGTACCCTTCTACTGGGTAGTTATACACGCGATAATGATAGCGTCCCTCAATCCGCTGGCCATCCAAGATATAAGGTCAACTACCCCACCCTCCCCTTTATCGTACTTACGTGGGTAGGGGGTTGGGGACTTTCGTAATAGTTAAATAAGGATTGTGAGAATTTGAATCTACCAGGCAACGTGTTACTTAAAAAAGCCACTGTCAATAGAATATGCGCCATAAGTAATTTTCACCCTGAAAAGCTACAAGTTATGACCTGTTCATTATTGCCGAACAAAAATCATTACACAAGCATTGCGGATGGGTTACCAGACTCATTATTATTTCTGGTTGAATATACACTTCTCTTGACTGTACACTTCTTGTGGTTATAAAAAAAGTCGGGAAAACAACTAAATAAAAATAATTGTCGACAACGTTATATAGCTCCTGCGCAAGCGTCATGTAATAATACCACAATACTTTCCTATAGGGGTATTTATCATAGGCAGAACATAAGCCATTCAACATTTTCAAAGAAACCCCCTACCCGCCTAGGTAGGTAGATATTGCACATGCGGGGCATGAAGACATCGAGCCTCAGGGAAACTCTCGATTGATTCTATACTGCATTCTTAAAGCCCCATATGCACACATACTTCTAACTATTCTTGTTCTAACGTTTCTTACAATGTAGTCGCCATGCCATAGCTCTTGCACCTAGACCTAAGCAAGAAGATGTCCCTTCCCCTGCTCGCGCAGCGTCCTCTGCACCGTCTCGAGCACCGTGGCGTGTATCGCCCGCGGCGCGGCGACGAACCCGTGGTTGGCCGTCATCCTCCTACCCACGCCGAGGTCGATGTCGCGGCCGTCGACGTCGGTGATCTTGCCGCCGACCTCCTCGAACAGCAGCATGGCGCCCGCGTGGTCCCAGACCTTGCCCGTCCGCGACCGCTCCCTGTACACCCAGACGGTGACGTCCGCGAGCCCCAGCCCCAGCGTCGCCCACCGCAGCACCCACGCCAGCAGGTCGCAGCCGCGCGTGCGCACGCCCAGACGCTCCGTCACCAGCCGGTGCACGTCGTCGACCCCCGAGTCCAGCATGTCGTGGCAGGAGACGGGGCGTAGGTCTTCCGTTGCTGTCTCCTCCGATATCGCCTCGATCCTGCGAACTTTTACCTCTTCCTGCGCCCCCAAAGAAAACAGCGGGCGCACGTACGTGCCGCGGCCCCGCGCGGCGAACACGATGGAGCCCCGGCCCGTCGGGTCCCGCGTGTCGTTGGTGACGGGCGCCTCGGCGCCGACGGGGATCGTCGGGCAGCCCACAGCGCTGAGGACCTGGCGGCCGCCCTCCTCCAGCAGCGCGACGTTGACGGCGTAGGCGCGGCGCTCGACGAACGTCTTGGTGCCGTCGATGGGGTCGAGGACCCAGACCCTGCCGGGGCCGCCGGGCTCCCCGAGCCCGCACCAGTCGATCATGTCGCACATCTGCGCGGGCGACTCCGGGAACTTCACTCGTTGTTGTTGTTGTTGGCTAACATCCTTCTCGGCTGCTGCGCGCTGGAGCAGCGCCCACACGCGGTCGAGGAGCGCGGGGTTGTCCCGCAGGTCCGCCGACGTCTCCTCCCCCACGAAGCGGTCGCCGGGGAAGGCGGCGTGGATGGTGGCCGTGAGCAGGGCCTGGATGGCGAAGTCGGCGACGGTGACGGAGCTCAGGTCGTCCTTCTCGACCACGCCCTTGTCGTCGATTGCGATCACGGCCTGGCTGATCTTGGCCGCTGCCTGGATCGCCCCGATAGCGACCTGCAACTCGCGAGAGTAGGGGCTGTCCATCGTGCTAACTAACGCCAATGCCAGAGCCTGTGTGACGAGGTGAGGTGAGGGTTTATTGGGTTGTTGCGGTTGTGTCTTTTGGCTGGATCAACTGTTAGCGTCCTGGCGGGCTGTGGGGCAGCTGTCAGGGTTGTTACTTCAAGTCTTCTTTAAGAGAAACTCAGCCCATACTGTGGGAGTTCCTGGTATCTCATCTTGACGAAGATGGTAGAAGTTCAACAGTTTTACTCGTCTCTATAACCATGCGAACGATGATCTGTTTTAAATCCTTAACTAGATTCTTTGGATGGCATTATCTCCGGGCGCCTTATCACACCCCCCAAGCACGCTGAACGATAAGCAACTGACACCCCACACATGCTGGAGGAGCCACCATGGATAAGTAGTCATCTTATACCTATATCAATCACCTTGACACGGTTGGCATAGACTCGCGTATTTATCTTTAGATCAGCATAATAATGCAATGACGATTTATCCTAACCTAGGCGCAAACATTATACTTATTCCCGCGCTCGTTAGCAGACTAATACCGCTGCTCAACTACAGATTAGGTATAGGAACACTCTCATGCGATACTGCGGTATACAAGTAGTTGAAACAAACTAGTTACCTACTTACCATCTTAGTGTTTCACGTCGCTACACGTCTCGGATCGAAAACTTGTAGGTTGTTGTTAAAATTTGGGCTTCATGGCGTAATGCTGACGTCATGTACTTTCTAAGTAAACCCATGGGAACTCGCTAGTTCAGTCTATTCCGCAGTGAAAACAGAACCGCTTCCCTGCGAGTCCAACTGGCACAAACTCACCATATCTCGCGATATCTACACAGGATAAACTTCAATGTTCCGAGTCACGAAGCCGGGAACTGTTATGCGCAATGGCTTGATAGCCTCTGCTAAGCCCATACTCAGCAGCCCCTCTTGAGCAGCATGCATGTTCAAATAGCCGTTCCCTGACGCTGTCAACTATTGGCCGAAAACGCCCGGGCTGCGTAGGCGGCCTTGCCAGTGGCCTCTTATAAGACTTGCAGGGCGGAAAACTTGCACGGTCTATTTACTCCCGTCTATCACCAGACCTGACTTCCAGGTCCAACTAGCAGCGCCGGCATGGATCGCATCAAGTCAGCCATAGCAGACATCCACGCTGCGCGGCAGCGTGTCGTTCGCCTGAACTTTTACCGTTGCCACATGGCTTACTTCGTCTTCACCATTATCATCTGTTCCATCGTGCTGTACGGCTCGAACACAGGGCCTGTTAGAGAGCCAGGTAACTACGGGCTCGGCTACATCGATGCGTTATTTATGGCTGCTAGCTCCATGACGACGACTGGCCTGAACAGTGTCAATTTAAACTCCCTAAACGGATATCAACAGAGTGTCATCTTCGTTCTGATGCTACTCGGTGACTTGAGTACGGTGAGCATCAGCGTGGTGGTCGTGCGTCGGTGGATCTTCCGGCGGCAGCTTTCGCAGAAGGTCAGGCAAAGTGCAACGGCGAGGAAGGTCCTGGAAGAAATAGACGAGGAACAGGCACTACACAGGCGTCCTTATCGTAGCACGATGCGCCGGCGCGCACGAGGAGAAAGGGAAGTTAACGGGCGTAAAGACAAGGCACACGGCTACCTCTCGACTGATGCCACAGAGCTTCAACGTCAACTTCACATGCGGCACTTCGGGGGTATACCCACGCCTTGGGAAACAACCCTATGGAGATCAATTACCTCGAAGGCCTCCAGATGGGCACGGCATAGCGACCTCATGCCCAGCCATCACCACTATCTCTCATTTGAACCCCACCTGGATGGGCGCGGCCGGTTCAGGAACTTGTCCAAATCTGAGTACGAAGAGCTCGGCGGCGTTGAGTATCGAGCTCTCAAGCTGCTCTCGTGGATCTTGCCTACCTACACTGCGTTTTGGATATTCCTTGTCATGGTGATTCTCGCGCCGTACGCGTCTCATTACCGGCCTGTGGCGAGCCTCATACTCGATTCTCAGGAAGGGAACCTCAACCCTGGCTGGTGGGGCGTATTCGCCGCACTATCGAGTTATACCAATTGCGGGCTTGACCTCCTGAGCGCAAGCATGGTCCCTTTTCGGAGCAACTGGCTGATCCTAATCGTTGCTGGAGGTGCTGCCGTGGCTGGGAACACCTTTTACCCCATCTTCCTCCGCTGCTACATTTGGATCTTATGGAAGCTCGTTCCCAGGCCCTCGGAGCTGCATCATTCACTATCATTTCTCCTGCACCATCCCAGGCGATGCTACTTGTGGCTTTTCGATAAGAAGACGACACTGGTACTTGCCACTACGCAATTCTCGCTTATCGCGGTCGAATGGGTGCTATTCGAAATCCTCAATATCCACCAGACAGCCGTTTGGGCTCTACCGGCTGGCACGCGAGCGATGGACGGCCTCTACCAGTCCCTCGGCACGCGAAGCTCGGGCTACTACATCGTGACCATGTCGAGCATAGCACCTGCGCTCAAAATTGTCTACCTCATCGTTATGTACTTGAGCGTGTTCCCGCTGCTAGTGTCGCTGCGCAACACCAACGTGTACGAAGAGCGCAGCGTCGGTCTCGACGCCGAGGAGTACAGGGCAGAGGAGGAGGAAGAGGAGGGAGGTTCAGAGAACAATAAACGACAGCGGCAGGACAGGGGCGGCGCGCTTACGGGGCTGCATATCCGCAATCAGCTTGCCTACGATCTGTGGTGGATCGCTCTGTCCTGGATCCTGATCTGCATCATCGAGGAGCCGCAGCTGAACGGTTCGAATCTCGGCTACGATAACTTCTCCGTCCTCTTCGAGGTCGTCTCCGCGTACGGAAACTGCGGGCTTTCCCTCGGCGTGCCCTACGACGATTACGCGCTGTGCGGCACGTTCCACACCCTCAGCAAGCTGATCCTGGTCACGGTGATGCTGCGGGGCCGGCATCGCATCCTGCCCCTGGCTATCGATCGCAGCATCATGATCCCGGGAGAGGCCATGATGGCCGCTCTGGACCGCGAATATCTCGGGAACGTTGGCTGCTCGACTGAGGCCATACATCGGATTAGAGAAGCGCAACATGGCCAACAGGCTGAAAGTCCTGCGTGTAGACAGGATCCTGAATGATGGCACACGGAAGGATAGCTGAGGTGTGTGGGAAATAGAATAGTGTTTAGATATTAAAGGGCAAGGTCAGACTCGTACGAGTCTATTGTTGCGAGAAAGCTCGCATTTCGCCTCGTAATTCATCGGTGCCCTTTCAGCCCCTATCCCCCATTCCCCTCAGGAATCCACTCCCAGTGGTCACCATCTTACGCGACATCGCGGCATTTAGAATAGTATCACTGTAATCCAATATTCCACCAATTAGAGGGCTGGAGATGGGGTTGGGGATGCTTAGTTAGAATCTCTGTCGCTTGCCGACATCGAGCGTTGCTTCGAAGCGGGGGAATTTTCCACCCCTCAGACGAGAGACAGGGACTCCGGCAATCACAGTACTCCAAGAAGCTATACCGTAGCAATAAACATATATATATAGACATATCCAAACGCCGAGTAAACTAGAACATGCTCTCTTAACACCGCGTTAGCTATATCTCTGGCCTGCGAAGAGAACGGGGTACGAATATCGTTTTTGCTGGGCCATAGCTTTTGGAGATAGCTTCTGGCAATAGCTTCTCCAAGGTAACAAAGTTATACTAAAAGTCAGAAGAAGCAGAAACTCCATTCCTCATAACCTGGGCACCCAAACCCGTCGCAATGAAGACCTTCCTCTTCCTACGGCTCGCCGCCGGCGCAGCAGCAACAGCAGCAGCAGCAGCAGCAGTCGCACCCCGGTACCTGACCTGGATGGCAGACTCCATCATGAGCCGCGGGGTCGAGGCGACGTCGGACTACGAGCACGCGACGCTGTACCTGGGGTACGAGGCGGCATATGCGATGACGGGAAACGAGAGCTACCTGTCGTGGTACCGGGGGCAGATCGACGGGGCCGTGGTGGGGGAGGACGGGGCGATCGCGGGGTGGGACGACTCGCGCTACTCGCTCGACGACTACCGCATCGGCAACAACATCCTGTGGTGGCACGCGCGGGCGGGCCAGCTGCCCAAGTACCGCGCGGCGGCGGCGACGATCCGCGCGCACCTGGACTCGCACCCGCGCACGCCGTCGGGCGGGCTCTGGCACCGCGCGCCGACGTACCCGGACCAGATGTGGCTCGACGGCATCTTCATGGCGGACGCGTTCTACGCGCGGTGGACGGCGGCCTTCGACGAGGACGGCGGCGACGCGTCCGCCTGGGACGACGTCGCGCGCCAGTTCGACCTCGTCGAGGCGCGCTGCCGCGACGGCGCCAGCGGCCTGCTCGTGCACGGATTCGACGAGGGCCGGACGGCGGAGTGGGCGGACCCCGTCACGGGCGCCGCGCCGCTGGTCTGGGGCCGCGCCGTCGGCTGGTACTTCCTGGCGCTGCTGGAGGCGATCCCGCTGTTCCCGGCGGGGCACGCGGGGCGCGCGCGCCTGGAGGGGTACTTCGCGTCGCTCGCGGCGGCGCTGCGGCGCGCGCAGGACCCGGCGTCCGGCGGCTGGTGGCTGGTCATGAGCGAGCCGTACCCGGGCGCCGAGGGGAATTACATCGAGAGCAGCGCCTCGGCCATGTTCGCGCTCGGGTGGCTGCGGGGCGTGCGCCTGGGCCTGCTGCCCGAGGAGGAGTACTTGGAGCCCGCGCGCAGGGCGTACGGGCTCCTGACCGAGCGGTTCGTGAAGGTCAATGACGACGGGACGCTGAACTGGGAGGGCACCGTCGAGGTGGGCTCGCTGGGCAGCAATGGTACCTACGAGGTGAGTCGAGTCCCCGTCTCGGGAGCCCCTGTTTCTTTTGCTGGCCACGCTCACGTTTTCCTAGTATTACATCTCTGTGCCCGTGCGGTCCAACGATTACAAGGGTGTGGGCCCCTTCATGCTTGCATCGTATGAGATCGAGACCTGGGGATCATAGTGGTGGTGGTGCCTGTCATTTGCATGGCTAAGTATAGAAGTTGTGGTATATATCACCCAATAAAGTAGGCAATTCTAACCGGTAGTCCCACCGTCGCCTTGGAAGCATTCATTTCTCCTCTGCAACAGCTTCACCAGAAATCCAGGGAAAAGTATTCATATGCTCTTGTAAGATGGCCTTGCGAAGGACTTTTACGTAAAGTAAGATTCGACGACGTTGGACGCGTCAAATGCCGAGCTCTTCTAAGCTGCTCTCGACCGTTTTACGCCAGTCTCCCACCACATCAGCCTTCTGACGCCTCGGGCAAACCTCGACGATGGCGCGGACATAATTGAAGACGTCCTCGATGGCGTGATGAGGGTCGGTGGTCTCGAAGTCCTCGAGCAGGGCGGGGTCGCGGACGGAGCATAGCCTCTCGAAGACCTGGTACAGGCGCTGCTGCTCCCCCAGCCCCTCGGGCGTGTCCTGCCCGTTCCAGAGGAAGGCGCCACCGGGGCTCCAGAGCGGCAGCGGTAGGATGGCCGCGAACTTCCAGTCCAGGATCGCGGTGATCTGCGCGGTGGCCGGGTCGCACATGACGTTGCCGAAGTGCAGGTCCCCATGCGTGAAGACGTACCGCGTGTCGTTCAGCTCGGCGGCGCGCCGGCTGAGCATCGAGTTGAAGCATTCGAGACGGGGTATGAGGTCTCGCATCCATTCCAGCGTGTCGTGTTTTGAAATATTCCGAATATACCGCTTCATATGAGCCTTTAGATATCCGGTATACGTATGGTACGGTCCTTTCAGGTTCAGAGAATCCACCGTCTCTCCCGGGCCCCAGTACTCTTCTATCTCAGGGGCCTGCCAGAAAGTCTCCGCGACGACCCGGCCCGGGCCGACGTTGCCAGCGTCGTCAACAGTCAGACCCCCCACGTGGTCCCATTCATGGTGGTGGATGTCAATCAAGAACTCCGTGAGTTGGCCGACGAGGGATTCCTTCTTTGCGTCGTCTAGACTGTCGTAGATTGTATCCACAGTGACACCTTGTGCCTTCTCCATCAGCGTAAATTCATGCCCAGTGGGATTATCCTCGGACGCGTCGTAAGCCACGACGGCGGGCACCGGGACCTTGGCGTGCTCCCTCACCCACCACATCGCAGCAACCTCGTTCAGGGTCTTGATCCGGGGCAGGTGCTTGCCGGATACTTTGAGAACCAGGGACACGGACCCATCGGCCTCGGACGGTTTCGCGGGTTCCAGCCTCGAGGCAGCATCGGGAGGGAACGTGATGGTGTAGATGACGTGGTATTGAGCAGTCGTCTTCAGCGGTCTGATAGTGGTGGGCTCTGGCAGACTTAAAGACCGAATAAGATCACGGATGGTCCCTTCTGTGAGCTCTGCGGGGAGGTAGAGTTTTGGGTCTGCCATGATGACCGCTGTCGCCCTCAAGTCTGGACATTGACCGCCGTCTTCCCAGGATCGTGATACGGTATTGCTGGATCACAGTTATGATATGGGGATGTGGTAGATAAGGGGTCCCGATTCCATCTACCCGACCTACACGCTGATGCGCATGCAAGTGATACCGGTAGATGCAAGGTCTGGTGATGTAGTCAACGGCCCTCCTGACGCAATACCTACCTAGGTACTTGATCGAGTGAGGCGAAAGCCAGCTTACCCCTCCACTATGTAACATAACACGATACTGTAAGTTTCATTCTTACGTCTTATGCCGGAGAGGTGGAGTGACGATTTCCGTGTCACGCCTTACCTACCTACTGCCCGTACATCTTGAGATCGAGCTTGTCATAGTCTTTCCTTACTGCCGTAGCTGAGTAACGTGAAGATGGATAGGTAACGGGCTGTAACCGCCTAGGTAGGCAGGTAACTGAGTCGGGTAACGGGGTAGAATGCGGGGTGTTACACATGTTACGTTCAGTTTAGCGCGTCGCCTAGGGTTAGATCGCCTGCTGGGGGCCGGAGCGCGATTCAGCTCCTTTGCCGATCACTTTCCAGGCCGTCATCTTGTCGCAAACATCTTCACCTGATATCATGCCACGATGGCGCAGCTGGAGAATTGCACCGACGTTATGAGTTAGTTGTATTGATGAGGTGGTGCAGTCTCGAAGTATCTACCGACCCTTTATCGCCTAGCTGCCGCGGCAGTTGATGTCGCCACGACAGTGGAAGATATGCTGCTCCCCCCACTTCCGCCTTTCACCACAACGGCCTGCACGACCTGCCCCGCCGCGTTGAGGACGATGTTGACGAGCGCGTTGAGAGGGGAGTACTGGTACGTCTTCTGTATGAGACCGCCGTCTAGAAACTCTTGCGCGCCCGTATCAGTCATGTTCTGCTTGTAATTGCCGACAATGGTGCTCAGGAGCTGGCCGGTCGTCCCCTCGACCTCCTGAACAATGTTTCCCAGGTTGTCGATGAAGAAATTCACCTTCGAGTCGCCGTTCGCGATCGACCCGAGCAGGCCGTCGACCGCTCCCACCACCGTGTCCACGAGATCGGTCGCCTCGTTAAGGACATTAATGAGCAGCGGGTTGAGGTTGAGCGACTCAAGGGTCCGGTTCACGATTTCCACAAGATTGCCCAGTCTGATGACAAGCTCGAGCTCAGCATCAACGTCGGCGATCGTGATGTTGACCTTCTGGATGCCGATCTGAATACCGGCATTCAGCTCGACGAGATTGGCCACCTGCGCAGCCAAGTTGATCTCGGCATTCAAATTGTCTACGTCGAGCTCGATCCTCCCAACATGCAGCTCGGGGACGTTGAGGAGAACATCAGGTGGTGTGGTGCTACTCGAGGATGAGCTTGTGGTCGTATCAGTCGTACCACCACTACTCGTAGTAGTTCTCGGGGCCGAGGTTGTATCGCTAGAGGTATCACTCCCCGTGATTGCTGCCGAGCTTGTGGTGGTCGCCCCCGGCGGCTGCGATGTAGCCGGTCCAGTCGGCGTGTCAGCTGGGGATCCATTTGTTGTCGAGTGTGCTATCTGTGCTGAGCCCAGGGCTGGCAGCAAGAAGCTGCAAAACAACGATAGTATCAAGTGATTACGCATCTTTGCTGGTGAGTGGATTGGCGATGGAACGAGAACGCGCAATTGACTAGACAGACCACCTACAAATCCCCGGGACATGGATTTCATATAAAGCCAGGTCATTTTGGTGCGTGCCGCAAAGGTCATTGGCATCCTCCACGATCCACCCCGGGTTCTAGATCGTATCGTTCTACCGGCACTGGCATCGCCGGATTTTCGCCAGTGATGCTGGGGATACCTACCCCTGTTGTAATCACATTGGCATGCTTAATACCACCATTAATAAATCCCTCTAGCAATAGGAGCATGTTGGCGGGCGTGTCAATGGATGGGAAGGTCGTTCTTAGTTTTTGGACAGGGTTTTCTATGCGGACTTGAAACTTGGACTTCCAAGTTACAAGGAGATTGCGCATAATGCAAGGACGCCGCCCGACAGGCCGGCATGCTTGTCCCCATTCGTTGGCAAAGCTCTAGCCAGTCGGCCGGCGTTGCGAACCTGGCCACCGCCGGAGGCTAGCCCAAAGAAGCTCCTGTGACAGGCACTTAGCTTAAGCTTAGCCTTATCCCATCACTTAATAGGTGCCATTATACTCTTGTCAAATGGTCTCGATTGAGTTGGGATGACAGAAAGGTTAGATCCCCGCCGGAATGTCTACAATTCATGCCGGGGGTTAACCCAATGGAAGCCTCTTCTAGTTATAACCCATTATTATAGGTAGCCCCCTCCACGCTGCCGCACTCTGCCGTACTTACACAAGGAGCTATTCATGTGCTCCTCCGGGTCAGCATTATAGACACCCGTTCCCCATCCCTTGACACGAGGTGTCTCTGTTCAAGGTCTCCGAGCACCCAAGTCAATATCACTAGAAGCCCACGATGAATGAGCTGTTTTCGAAGGCGACTGCCTTTCTAGTCTTATTTTTCTTCTCGATCGTTTTGGCGCAAAGCGATGCCGACGATGGCTACATCGGCTACGAGCTCCACAAGCGGGGAGACCCCGAGTCCACCAACTATGAGACGGCAGACACGCCCGGCGTCGACCTGCCGCAGGAACCGGATGTCTACCTCAATGCCTCCGTCTCGGTTGGCGAGCTCGACATCCAGGTCGACAACCTCACCGCCAAGATCAACGTGGACGCCAAGGTGTTGAATCTGCTCCATTTCACCGCCGGCGTCGACGCCTCGGTCGACAGGGTCTCGCTGCGCATCGAGAACGTGAGCGCGAAGGTGGAGCTGGAGGCGCGGCTCGGGAACGTCGTGGCGATGGTCAACGACGTGCTCAACACGGTGGACCTGAACCCCATCGTTGCGACGCTGGGCAACAGCGTGGGGAACATCACGGACGGGCTCGGGGGAAGCTCGTCATCATCATCATCTTCTTCGAGTACGGCAGCCTCCGCCACCACCGCGAGCAGGTCCAAGCGAGACTCGCTGGACTACAACATAGCGCACAACATCCTCTACTCCGTCAACGACTACTCGGGCCAGACGCACACTAACCGCATCTTGGGGCAGGACGGGACAATCTATGACGTATTCCTCGACAACGACGGGAACGAGCGCGGCCGCCAGGACGTCGGCGACTACACCGACCTCATGACCTTCACCGGCCACGACCGGACCATCCCCGCCGCCGACGGCAAGCCCGAAGAGTACGAGCTGGGCTACGCGTACGCCCCCTTCCCCGGCCTGGACATCGTCGCGTACATCTACATCGTGCGCTCGGGCCAGGTGGTGAGGACCCAGGTCATCGCCGAGGCCGAGGGCGGTGGCACCAGCACCGTCAGTGATGACGATGTCGATGGGGATCAGTGAGGAACTGGGCAGGATAGTCATCTCATAGTAAAAGCAATTATATCATAGTAAAGACATGACGATATATGTTAAGGGGCATTTGGAACCCATTCTTCTTTTGCATTAATCGTGTGCCTATATCCTTCACCCACCAAGTCATCATGCCCACAGCTGCCGCGTCCAATCATACTAACCGGAAATTTCGAAACGCGCATACCAGTGCCGATTTGGGGATTGTATCACCGCTGGGAGCGCAACCGTGACCAGCACGTTGAAGCACCTCGTCGAACAGCCGGTCTGTGAACAGGTGCTTCGATGGAAGGGTATACATGGACATTAGACTACCCCCGATATCGTTAAATAAGCTCACATGGTCACGTTATAGTTAATATTCAGTACTCAACTTCCAGATCTGGCTTTTGCAGATCAATCTCGTCGATGTTAACTCTCTTCCCCACAGCGAATCCGGGGAATGTTGCAACTCACACCCGGACGGTACATACAATATGTACACTCATGACGGTTGGTCTCCTGCCGATTTCCGAGCACAGGAGCCCCGACTTCTCCAGAGGACGAGATACGCCTCGCTTCAAGGCATGATTCTTTTTTGTCCTTCTTGTTGCTGGTGTGGTAGGTAATCTTAGTTCGCCTTGAAAGCATCATGGAAAACTTGGTCTCGCAGAATCAGGCCCGGTCAGCATCGCATTCACCCGGGATCTTAGGTACCCTCCCCCCCCCACTCTCTTACACGCGCTCGGACAGGGCCATATTGCAGGTTCGATTATTATAATAAGTACCTACGTTATTTCGTACGCAGCCATACACACGCCATTAGAGATCAAGCTCGTATCAATCCAACACTGCAGACGCATGGTATACGGTCTAGCAACGCGTAGTTCAATTTCCGCGTGGCGCCGTGTTGTGGAAATTAGCATCGCGTCCATCCCTCCTATCATTGGCCTTGTTAGTTTCGGGCCGAGATAGGCAGCGTCTAGCAAACCTCAGAATCCCAGGCTTCGACTCCCGGCGTCTGGTCGCTTTTCCATGCGCATATTATAAGGCAAGACTCCGAGTGAACAATGCCTGTATGCGGAAATTCGCGGTCGGCATGATATGAGACCTACTACAGGCTCAGCGGGGTCTAGGCTCGTTACAGCCGTATTGCTAAGGTATATCAGCAGCTATCGACCCCATTTCGGGGTATTACGTGTGTTGGTAGGACAGTGCGCTTCGACACCGGCAGATCGCTATGTCTCTTGTGTAGCGTGTGACGAAGGTCAACTTATTGAAACCGAGACAATCTCTATTTTCTCGAAGGAACGTAAAATACTAAGGGTCTCTTTTCATTACCGATGATCCGCCCTGAGTACGCCCACACTTCTCTAGACACTTTGTGCCGTATAAATTAGGGCTGTTCACTGAGAAGGCCGAGGTTTCAGGAGGGAGGTATTCGATGAGTTCGTTTCTTAAAGGGGCTGTCAGGGGTTCTGGAATTAGCTTCTACGTACAATTTGGTGGTACGAGTTCCCGTGGTCCTGAGCCATGATATAAACTGTTCAGTGTGCGTGAGATGTCTACGTCTACTTATGGATATGAGATAACATGAAATGCTAAGGATAGGGGGGCGAGAGGATAACTTAGAATAACTCAGGACCTTTACTTGATGAATAGTTAGAGTTGGAAAATTAATATGATCCTTTTGTCATGTAGGATGAACGTTCTTTAACCCACTCTTTGTATGAAGAAGATCTTGTTGCAGAGGTTGGCATTTCTTATTTCGAAGCTGTTTAATCTCTCCCCAGTACTACTAAGCACCTTGATGCAATTTACCTCGGTTAGGCTTATCAGCTCTAGGATTTATCTACTAATTAGCATAGAAATAACAGGGCGTTACGAAGTCTAGTATCTCCATTAGACGCTGCCATACCGGACTGTGTTAACCTCCTTCTGCTTGTGAAGAGTTATGCTTCTACCCAACTCTTAATGGTTTGTATTTGGATACATCTGGTGGCTCCTAGCAATAATATCGGTCTCGGAGAATTGTGGGATTGATTAGGAATGCTAAAAGTACTTACCTAACGGGTTTAAGGAAGATAGTTGTCTGGAATTCTTAAGTGTTCCCTCCATCTAGTGCGAGAGGATCTCGTATGGGCTATATAGCACTTGAAAGAAGTAGTTTGTCAGATTCCTAGCTCTGAAAACAAGCCAGATAGCCCGGCGCCGTGATACTATAGGTAGCTTATTGTATTAAATATTCCCCCCTATTGCAACCGCCGGAGAGCGAAATCACAACACCGTCGTTGATGAATTCTACATAAACGCTTTTGCTTTACATCAACCCGAGACTCAATAAGAGCGCCAATATCCTATCCCATTACAATATGTCCCGTGACATGACGCATCATGCTCTTACGAAGCCTAGACATAGACCTTGTGTTGCAACTAATGGTGTTGCAGCTAGTTCCTCACTGATCAACCACCCTACCTATTTTAACAATCTCAACGCTCGACCCTTTTCTACGATCTACATATAGAAGTTCTCGGTGAGTGAAACCTACCAACACGTATCCCATCCTGTACCACCTGGACGGGCCATCCTGCAAGGAGGACCCCGGCGTATTGATAGATACCGGTATTGACAAATTCAACTAGCAACAATACGCTATGGCAGCGTCTTTGCCGCAAACGACATCCATTTTCCACGTCATTGCACAGCTGTGCAAACACGCTTAATTACGCTTATCTATTATCAACATCTGCCGGCGTGGCCCCTGTCAGTTACAGAACTGGTAACCTGGTTAGCCAGACGAAACGACCTATGAAAGAATGTCCCAGTGTCACCCTGACATTGTAGATCCTGATCAAGTATTGGATCTAGTACAATGTAGATGGGTTTTAGATAGGTCCGGAGGGGAGACATAGGGGATGACGTGTCGGGGAAGACTTCTACCAGAGATACATAGGATGAGATAGGTTCGACACCTATCAGCGCTAGACTGTTCTTCATCCTTTGGCTTCTCTGTTTTGGAATGCATGGTTGCCAAACACGATAAGAAAGATCGCTTCAACCATACTTAGGGCCAAGTGAAGGCGTGATGGTCCATACCCACACAATGGGCAATTGGGTCCCAGGAATGTTGACGTGTATAAAAGCATGCCACTAATGAGCGTCTGAGGGCTTAATGGCAATACCGAGATAGAGTATAGCCAACAAGGCCCCTCTTCCGGGCCATACAGGCACGCTGCATACTGAATTCGGTCTAAGGTGGTAAAAATGTGTAGTTTACGAATACTCGAGTAATTGAACTCCTTCAACCCACCAAAGTTTGTTCACTAAGAGTTTCTTATATGTCTCTTGTTTGAAAGGATATTAACCCACCGGTTTCTTTTTTTCATAACTCCATGATGTCTTCTAATACCCTTACACAAAAGGCTCTTGACGGACCTGCGCTTCAGCCACCTGAAGGCGTCACTCCAAATTTCGATAACCCCTTAAACAGGAACAAAACAGCCTACGGCATCTACATTGTTTTATTCATCATTGGCTCGATATCAGTCTTGGTCCGCATATACGGAACTTACTTCTACATGAAGAAATCTCGTCGAAGTGACTGTAAGCCCTGTTGCGACTCGACGCGCCCGCGCTACCCTTCCCATTAACAGAGGCTGACTAATTCCGATATTTCATACAGATATCATATTCCCAACCTACGTATGCATCCCACCACTGACTTTGAGTAGCCCGTGTCTCAAGCATGCTTAACTAAAATTTATTGCATTAGGGTCTTTATGTCGCCCTTCTAGTCTCATTATTCGTGCAACTGGACAAGGGCTATCTTGTTCACCAGTGGGATTTTCGCTCGAGGGATCTGCCGCAGACGATGTTTGCAAGTCTCTCCCAGAGTAGCATATTCCATGCTTTCTGCTGACTGAGACAATAGCGATTCCACGTAGCCCTAAACCTATTCGCTGCCACGACTTTCCTGATAAAGACAGCCATCCTGATAGAGTGGCGACGCATCTTCGTTCCAAACGGAGTTCGTAACTACTTCTACTGGACCACAACCGCCCTCTTGGTCATCAACTCCGCCTTCTATGTCGCCGCCGTCGTCACGCTCAACCTGGCATGCATCCCACACCGGAAGATCTGGGAGCGGGCGCTGCCGGGCACGTGCATCCGTACTACAGCGCTCGACATCACTTCCGCCGCCGTCAGCTTCCTGGTCGACCTGGCGATCCTGGTCCTGTCGCAGACCATGATCTGGCGTCTCAACCTGCCGCTGAGGAAGAAGGCCGGCGTGGCCGGCGCCTTCGCCATTGGCATAACGTGCGTGCTTGTTCTCGGACCCATCTGTCCGTCCGTCAACTTTTGTTTGGCCATCTCATCCCGCTAACCGGAAGCATGTAAGCGCAACAGTGGATGCGTCGGCGCCGGCGCGCGGCTCGGCCAGACCGTCCGCTACGCCCAGTCCGAGGACTACACCTACGTCATCTCCACGCTGTTCGCCTGGGCCGTCCTCGAGATGACCTGCGGCATCGCCGTTTTTTGCATGCCCGCGTTCCCGAGCGCGCTCGCCGGCCTCGGCGCGTCGAGGATGCTACCCTGGCTGACCTGGCTGACGACGACGGCGCGGGCGCGAAGGTCCGGCTATGCCGACGCCGACGCCGACCACGAGCGCTCGTGGCCTCGCGGGCCCGGGGACAGGAGGCAGCGGCGCAAGTTCCGCGATGACGGCCTGGTGCCTCTGCAGACGTTGGGGTCCGAGGATGACCGGCTTCAGCCCCTGAGCCACACCGCGCCGGCTGTTTGTCGTACGAAGGGGGTTACCGTCACCACGGCGCACGGGGACGGCGACGTCGGGCACTTAGATGACCGAATCGTTCGTTCATCAGCATTCATGACACGCAGCGCCTGATAACGCTTAAAGGCAGTGAGGCGGGCCATCGCCGACGGCATCGGGTGAAAGAAGGCCGTGTTGTACGCTGTATTGAAACCCCCAAATTATCTCGAGGCACCTGCCACTTCTTGTGGAGTTGATGCGGGTTTTGCGCGAACTACATGGTGATACGTAGTACGCGTCCTGGTGTACCCAATCAAGGTGTTCTTTTGTCCACGAGAGCCTCCCTCGCGGTTAAGTTGATTCTCGCGTTCCGAGGCATGAGTGACTCTTTGTTAGCGAGCATTTCGCAAGTTTGGCGTCGGCGCTGAACCAGTCACTGTACGATGGTTGAGTGCTTAGTATGAAGTAGGCATCAATGACGAACTTGTACGGATTTCAAACCTGTTTTCACACCGCCTCTGGTGCTTTGAAATTCTCAGGTTAGGTTCCACCAGCGCAGTTCCAGAGCCTTGGACGCTGGCGCAGTATTGCAATATTATACCCACGAAGTAATGAGTATCTCCATCCCAGATATTTGTTTGGTAGTCTCCATAACCTGCGGCGGTGTACAATTCGGGGGATTATCTAAGTAGCCTTCAACGTTTGATTGTGCATATTCGCATGCGATAGCAGCCTTGACAACAGCACTGAACGTTGTGATGATTTGCTGCATCCTTTGCTTTCGCTGAAGATCACGATATGAGTTAGGGTTTGTCTAAAAGAGCGAGATCATTGATATAATTCTGCTTCTTGCCAATGGCCCTACGTCTGTGATGCCCAACGACGCAGAACCTGGTCAAATATAACAGATGTAAAAGGGTGAATGCACGGGAAGTTGAGCCAGTATATAAGGGTATGCATTTGTAGTTATAAGGCTTACAGGCCAAATGAGTCTGTAGCCGAGAAAGACGAGAAGGTATCATAGTATGGCCGTTTCCATGCAAAGTAACATCATCGTAATCGTAACAACATAAAAACATGATTCTCTACACCATGCACCACCAGTCCTTAAATGAATAACCATCATGCCTTCTCGTCCGCCGCCGCCGCCACCGCCGAGGGCGCAGCCGCGGTGGTGTCGGTGTCCAGGCCGCGGGGCTTCTGGGCGCGGAAGAGGAACACCATGCCGACGACGACGGTCTCGACGTCCTCGAACTCGCGGTCGAGGGCCTCGCGGAAGGCGTCGGCGGTGTCGTCCCAGTTGTTGAAGAGGCCGACGCGGTTGTAGAGCCTCAGGTACGCGCGGCTGAGCCGGTTGGTCGCGTGGCCCCCGCCGAGGACGGCGCAGCCGGCCACGACGCCGCCGGGCGCCAGCAGGCGCTTGTAGGTGGCGAGGGCGCGCAGCTTGTCCTCCGCGCGCCCCGGCACGCAGTGGAACACGTTGAAGAAGCCGATGGTGTCGAACCGCTTGCCCGCCAGCGCCCCCGGCAGCGGCGCCGTGATGTCGGCCGCCACGCACTCGACGGCCGTGCCGGGCGCGGCCGAGAGCACCCGCGCGCGTGCCGCGTCCAGCGACGCCGGGTTCAGGTCCAGCAGGGTGATGGCGTGCCGGGCGCCGGCGCGCGCCCGGTACGGCCGCGCCAGCGCCGTCGCGGGGAACCAGCCGGTCGCGACGCCGCAGTCGAGGTGGCGCCGCGAGAAGTTCTCGCCGAAGAACGGCAGCAGCACCTCGTCCACGCGGCACCGCCAAAAGTGCCGCATGTTGAAGGGCAGCACATGGTCGTAGAAGCGCGAGAGGAAGGTCGGCGAGTATACCTGCGTGTAGAGGTCGTTGGGCTCGGACTTAGACTTGGACTTCCCCATTGTTACCGACGTTGGCACCAGCGTGCAGCGTTAAACCGAATATTCCGAGTATTATTCCTTGTTGGTTCTCTTCCTCTTTTCCTTCTCCTTCCTTCCTTATTCCTCTCGTTTCTTGTTGAATTTACTCCAAACCATCTCTAGGGTGCAGAAAAGAGTCGCTTAGCGAGCCTATATTTTACGACCTGTCACCGAAGGTAAACCTACTAATAAGGCAATCACTGAACCAACTGTAGGCTGTCCTGGCACCGGAAAATGTAATCTATCAGATGCAGGTTGCATATTGGATAGCGGTAGCGGTTCCCCGTCATGCGCTCCTATAGGTAGCCTAGGCATCCCGGCATCCCGGCATCCCGGTGACAGGCAAGACAGTTTGACAGCCGACAGCCCGAAAAGCGAACGCAATATTGGCTTGGCTGGGTTTAATTAAGTGGCGTGGGAGAGAGATGGGCACGCTGCCTACTGCGGCCGGTTGCCAGCCGACTATCATCATACCTAGCGACGTCAAAATCGGTTAGCCATCCTGCCTGCCTCCGCTATTGCTGCAGGAATAGCCCCGACCAACATTCCTGACATTGTGATTGCGACGGTCTGCTGCATATCCCCGGTGGAGTGGTGAGGAATGACATGTAGTTGGGATGGTCGGGGTGGGGGTCATCAGTTCCCTCTAAACCACTTCAGTAATTGTACGATCACGGGAGTTATCTTATGTAATTACATAAGGATTTGTCGGTTAATGAATACCACCTTTTATACCCAGACAGACCAGACTGCCAGATGAGCTTGCATTTTATCGAGACAGTATACGATTACACAGTGATGAGGTTGACGTTGAGGTTGACGTTGAGGTTGACGTTGACATTGAGGCTAATAACCAACTCCGTCGATCTATAGAAATATCGGACGTTTTATTAGTCACGTTGTCGTATTGCTTGACTAAGTAGCTAGGTATATATATGTCGGATGTGCATGAATTCCTCGGGCATGCTCGCGACGCGGGTGAGAGAAGCCGATGAAAGGCTTCCGGTCCGACCATGACCGGGGCGGGGGTTTCGTCTCTTACATAAGCTCTTTACCAGCCAACCCGCGTGTCAGGCCCTAGGTGTGGCATCACGGCTCCCAGGTGTTCAGGTCAAGGAAGCAAAGTCTCCGACAACTCAGTCAATTCGCAGATATAACCTGCAGCAGAACCCTGCCCAATTCCCTGCCTTTGCGCCTTGCATCGTCATGATTGCTATGCGAATTACTAATCAGAATGCGAGGTGTCGTTGTTGACAACGGCGTGAACCTCCAAGATGACGACAAGGAAGCCTTTCGTCTATGATCGTCGCAGATGGGGACGCCGACACCCTCGATAGATCACAAGCTAATGCCGATAGCCCTGCATATGTCGATCTATCAGTTTTACTATAAGCCGCGCCTATATCCTAGGTGGTCTGGCATGACAATCCGGCGGGCTATAGTACCGAAATCACTTAGCTGAACCCAGCACTACCGCGGCAGATCCCCCGCTCTCTGAGGCCCACCCGACTCAGATTAACCTATCCGGCGCTTTTTCAGATCCCTCGTAAGCTCGTGCAATGTCCCTTGGGACTTCTGACTTCTGACGCTTGTCCGTCTATCGTCTGTCTGTCTGTCTGTCTGGGAGACTGCTGGGTATTGTCTCAAGCATTCACATCCAACCTGCAGTAGTCCAGAAATCCCTTCCCCCCTGTTCCCGACAATCAACCAACCCACCGAACTAACGCCGCATCGCCTCATCTCGCCCGTACCACGTGTACCCTGACAGCGATGACCTCAACTAGGGCCGAGGTGGAATCCGTTAGGGCCCTGATGTTCCGATGATGAGGAGGAGGAAGGGTGCATCGAGGCCGTCGAAGTTGCCGCCTCGCGCGGCTTCTGTCCGAACACCGTCATTCTATCTTGCTGTGAGCACTACTTGGACATACACACACACACACACACACACCAAACGAGTGTGTGATTCGGGCTGAGGGCACCAGGTAACCTACAGGTTCATGAAGGTATGTATGCGGGTGTCGGTGACGTCGCGGCGGACGTCGACGAGCAGCTTGTCGAGGGCGGCCTGCGACCAGCCCAGGGTTCCGGTGAAGAGCGGGAAGGAGATGACGTCGACGATGGTCAGGAAGTTGGACGTCATCATGGCCCCGATCTTCTCGAGCTGCTTGCCCGGCGGCCACGCGTTGATCGGCACCGCGTACTTGCGCTCGTGGATCTCCTGGAACCCCTGCTTCTGCAGCAGCGCCTTAAGCTCCAACGGGTAAAAGACCGACTTGCCGTGCTTCTCCAGCGCTGTTGGATCTGGTTAGCATGGCTGATTAGGGGAAGGGGAGGCGAACAACGCTAAAAGATGACAAACAGGTGACGTGACGACGATGATGATGGTGATAGGCTGCGGGCATATATAGTAGGTAGCTAGGTATTATACGTGCCTTGACATACGAGCCGGTTCCACTTCTGGAACGAGCTGCCCTCGAACGACCGGTCCGGCGACTGCAGCATCACGATCCACTCCGTGAACTCGGCCCACCCGCCGGGGCTCAGGCTGTCGTATATCGACTTGAGGACCTTCTTGGGCGGCAGGGCGCCGATCATGCGCATGTGGATGAAGTCGAACTCCTGCTTGAACTTCCACGGGTCCGTGAAGTCCTGCACCTGGAAGCGGCAGTTCGGCAGCGTGAACGGGGGCCGGACGCGCTCTATGTCGACCCCCAGGACGGCCGTCTTAGGATTTCTCCTGGCTGTACGAGCAGAAGGAAAACCAAGCCACCAGTTAGCGAAAAGTAAAGCGAGTCGAACACAAAAAGGTCTCGGGATCAACACATGCCATATTCCTGTAAATAATCGCGTTAGTTAGTACGCGGCCTTTGCCCGGCGGACGGGAAGACGTTGTGGAACCGACCAGTGCCCAATTACCGGGTCCCGTCCCGAGGTCGAGCACTCTTTTCGCCTTGATCACGGGCGCCAAGTGAAGCCTGCCGTCGAAGACCTCGAGGAACACCTGGTGCTGGAGGACTATTCATCGCCCCGACTATTAGCCTCACCCCCTGAAATCAAACAACCCTCATGCAGGGAGAGCAGGGGGAGGGGAGAGCACGCTTTACCATTTCTATCTTTCTCTTTCTAGAACTCACGAAAGTTTGCTTCGTTAGCGTACGTGCATATGCGTCATGGAGCCTCGTTTGCCTTTCTTGCGCAAGCTGCTGCTCGGCGGCGTCGCGTACCTTGTCATTGGGCAAGAACTCGTAGCCTATACGTATATGCACCATGCGCACCAATTAATTTGCCAATTCTCTCTATCGACCCGGGACCAATTCGGGAAGGAGGGCCTCTTTTTTTCTTCAGAAAAGACTAACGCTTGTTGTACGATCGCCCAAACTTATGCAGTATGGTGCGGAAGAACTTCGCCGTGCTACTCTTCTTGTTGGTCGCGGCCCTGCATGGGGAAACACATACGGCGTTAATACATGATTCGGGGTTTTTTTTTTTTTTTTTTTGTTTCACGGGCAGCAAGCAAGTAAGCAATAGTGAGATCAACCAACGTCGGGCCAAGAAAGCCGGACGTTCGGGATAATAGGTAGAGTAGAATAGAGGGTATGGGTATACCTCTTCAAGGCGCCACTACCCGATGTCGCATCCTCCTCCGTATCGTCCGAGTCGGACCGCGGCCAGAACTCGATCGAGCTACCTTGTCCCGAACTCGAGCGGTCGTCCTAGACGTGCAGCAGCTGCGTCAGCACGGGGTGTTACTTTGTTGGTTGTATATACCTAGCTGCCTCCCGTCCAGGAATCGGGTGTAACTAGGAGGTATGGACGAAGTATGTATGTATGTACGTAGGTGCGTCATGTGCACGGCATGGCCGTTGGTTGGATGGTGGCACAGAGATAGGGCAGAAGAGGGAGGGAGAGTGAGACCGACGCAAAACGCACCTCGAGGCCAGCGCGATAGCTCACTGGATCCCACGGTCCGGACTGACTCGACGATGGCGTGGTTGGCCGAGCCCCGTTGCTGGACTTGCGGCTGCTAGTCGAGCGCTGCGGGGTAGGTGGGTACGCGTTTTCCGACGAGGGCTGCGAGGAAGAAGAGGCGGTGAGAGGGTGGTGATGTTGTTGGTCGGGCCTTGCAGCAGCAGCGGAGGCGCTCGCTGAGGACGACGTCGTGGTGCTTGTGGGCGGCCGTCCCAATGGGTTTGGACGAGCGGTGCCAGCAGCGTTGTTGCTGCCGCGACCGCCCGGCTTGTGCGGTTTATCCATCGTCAGGGCTTGTCGGGCCGCGCCGGGGGGGGCGTGGTGGCTGGACTACTGGGCTCGGCTGCTACTGCACTGCTGCTGGTGCTGTTACTCTTGCTGCGAGCTGCTGGTAAATTGCGCTGTCAATTCTGCAGACGTAATTGGGGGAGGGATGGGGGCAGCGGGAGGGAGACGGGGCACGGGGGACGGGGGAGCCGACCGGACCAGATTCGGTGGTTTTTCTACGGAGGACAGCCAGACAGACAGACGCAGATAGGCAGACGGAAATATGTAGGTATGTGTCACTATTCGTGGATTTCTTCAGGAATCTGTTGCGAAACACCCACCGGACCGCCGCGTCTCGGGCGTCATTCCTTTTCTACTTATTTATTTTCTGCCTGCGGCCCCTGTCAGGTCAGCCAGCCAGCCATACTGGCGTGCCCGGCCCCCTGGTCGGAACTGCTAAGCCTACCGCGTACTAGGGGCTAAAGCAGCAACGTCAAAGAGTTTCGTGTTGTGAGAGAGGATCGGACGACCCTCGGCGAAGGGGCCTCTCTAACCCCTCGCACAAGCCATCCTGCGATCAGAAATTTTTTCCTTCGCGTCTGAGCAGAGAGATCTCGCTATCACCTCAGCATCTGAGCGTCCGACCGTCCGCGGGGTTTGACCAGGGCCCGGCCGGCCTGCCAGGTCCTGCTTGGGAATAGCGCTGCAACTCCACATCCCTCATCGGGGTATTCATTGAAAACCTCCTACAATCCGTACGTTCAGGGACCCAGTCACCCGGTGGGGGCTCATAATCCTGACGTGTTTGCTTATCCGGGAGCCCTTCCTGGAGTTCCGCGCTGCACACCATGCCCTGGTTCCCTGATGCCCCCCCTCCCCCCTTCCTGTTCAAGGGTCATGCCATGTGGCCGCCGAACCGAAGGGGGAGACGGGGTCACTGATCACGAATGTTCTGCAGCAAAATAAATGCGTTCTAGGCTCTACCCATCAGCCGTATCCATAGGCTTGGGACCGAGGAGGCGGGTCCGGCTACATACGTAGGAAATGATAAGCCTACATCTCCACCCGCGTGCATCTATACCTAGTTGAAGGCCGCTGTCTGTCTATCTCAATACATCTGTACCAATACGGCTTTAACTTTACCAGCTGTTATATCATCTATGCAGCTCTCCGCATCATCATGTGACGGGAATGCATCCAACCTACGTCGATAGCTGCAGATGCCAGCTTGCATCTTGGCGTACTACTATACACTATCGTGCCTTGAATCTTTCATAGTGCCATTGGGATGCGTAAATAAGCGTAGGCTGACTCTGCCTAGGCAGCCGTCAGACATGAGAGAGAGGCAAAAAGCCCGTCAATGTGGATATATATTACTTGCAGAGGTCATGTCAAGCTTCTCGTGGTTCGGGATTCCTACCAACCAAGATGGACGAACCCATTGCTGTCGTAGGCTTAGATGCCCGGTTCCCCGGGGATGGTGACACAGCCGAGAACTTCTATAATCTTTTGCTCGAAGGGAGGTCAGCAAGGGGTGAGGTACCGCCAGACCGGTACAATGTGGAAGCTCTGTGGCATCCCGACGCCGGTAGATGCGGTACTGTAAGTCTACTTGCTGTGCTCGTCACTCATCATGATATTCAGGGACGGTAGTACTAAGAATAGTAGACTAGAGTACGATCTGGTCATTTCCTGACCGGGTCCATCTCGGCTTTCGATGCCCCTTTCTTCTCTATCACGCCTGCAGAGGCAAGCAGCATAGACCCTCAGCAGCGAGGCATGCTTGAAACTGTATACAGAGCCCTCGAAAATGGTTGGTTTTTATCCTAGGCTACGTCGAGGATAAATAATAATCTGTCACCAGCTGGGGTTCCCCTTACGTCGGCGGCTGGTACGCAGACCGGTGTTTATGTCGGTTGCTTTTCGACGGATTATGCCGGAATGATGGAAAAGGACCTTGAGTACGAATCTCATAGCCCTCTTTAATACAGCCTGATACAGTCGTTAGGTATGTCGTTTGCTAACTCATGCTTGCCTGCAGTACCCCCTTGAAATATGCCGCGACTGGCTCGGTCGTTAGTATGCTGTCATCCCGGTAAGTCACACAATGTTATTAAGGTGTTGTACAAACCCCTTTGCTGACTCGGTATTCAAAATGCAGGGTGTCCTGGTTCTTTGACTTCAAAGGGCCAAGCATATCCGTCGACACGGCTTGCAGTAGCAGCTTAGTGGCGGTGCACCAGGCGTGCATGAGCTTGAAGCTACGGGAAATCTCCATGGTGAGATCGGTGATGCCCCAATGATAGTAAGATGCTGATTATCTTAGGCGGTTGTGGGCGGTTGCAACCTGATCCTCTCGCCAGAACTTAGCATGGAGCTCGATAAGGCGGGAGTCCTAAGTCCCGATGGTTGTTCTAAGAGCTTCGATCATCGCGCCAACGGATACGCCCGCGGGGAGGGCTTTGGCGCTATCGTGCTAAAGCGGGTCTCGGATGCGATCCGTGACGGAGACGTAATCCGTGCCGTGATCCGGAATTCTGGGTCGAACCAGGACGGTCGGTCGCCGGGCATCACGCAGCCGACAAAAGAGGCACAGGCCCGGCTGATTCGAGACGTATACTCCAGGGCTGGCCTAGACCCGTCGCTAACTCGCTTCTTCGAGGCACACGGGACAGGCACCTTGGTTGGAGATCCCATAGAGGCGAGCGCAATTGCCGACGTCTTTGCCTCTCGTCGATCTCCAGATCAGCCGATGTACGTTGGTGCGCTAAAGAGCAATGTCGGACACCTCGAAGGCGCTGCCGGGATTGCAGCGATAATCAAGGGCGTTTATACGTTAGAACAGGGGATTATTCCAGCTAACACATGGTTTGAGAAACCGAACCCCAACATACTCGATGCTTGGAACCTGAAGTTTCCTACCGAGGCAACTGTCTGGCCTCAATCGGGTTTGCGCCGGATGAGTGCAAATTCTTTCGGAATAGGGGGCGCTGTAAGTACATCCCAGTCATTCATTGCTGTTGTACCCCTTTTCACATGTGGACGGCTATCTGGCGACAAGTGCGCGTAGGCATCTCTCCGAGATATAACAAACACTTGACTATCAGGATTACACTTCACTTTTATAACTCTTACTGACAACTAATCTCATAGAATGCCCATGTTGTGATGGATGACGCCCTTCACTTTCTAAAGCAATACCACAGAATTGGTAACCACCGCACCATAGCTCATCCCAAGCTGAGAAGTCGACCCTGCTTGAACGGTAAATTCTTAGATCCTATCATCTGTTATTTACTTGGCTAACATAGGTGCATAGGGCATAATGATGATGTGTACTCGTCAACCGAGTCCTTGAGTGAACCCCCCTCGCCCTCCTCCTTTATAGACGAAGGGGTCGCAAGTCTCAGTGATTCTAGCGCGGAACAAGGACCACAGTTATATGTGCTATCTTCTTATGACCAAGGGGGCATTTCTCGCCAAAGGAACTTATACGAGAAATATTTAACGACCAGAATGACCAAGTACCCTTCACCCCACGAAGATCAGTTCCTGAACGACTTAAGCTACACCCTAGCATTGAAGAGAACCCACCACGCATGGAGATCCTTCAGCATCGCGAACTCTCAAGTAGCATTACTCAAGGCTCTCGGAGAGGTGCCCGCTCCCGTCCGAGCAGTAGCTGAGCCGCACGTTGCTTTCGTTTTCACGGGACAGGGTGCACAGTGGCCAGCTATGGGCAGAGAACTGATGTCCTATTCTGCATTCCAACGAAGCCTCTACGCTGCTGATGAGTATCTGAATGGACTGGGGTGCTCTTGGTCTCTAACTTGTATGTAATGGTTTTCATTAAGGCATTTGTTTCTAACTTCATCAACTAATTGTACTTTTACAGATGAACTATGTAAGGACGCGGCAACTTCACGAATAGGAGAGGCTGAGTTTTGTCAGCCAATTTGCACTGCACTGCAAGTCGCTTTGGTTGACCTCCTGGGGACTTGGGGTGTATACCCGCACGCCATTGTTGGTCACTCCTCAGGGGAAATTGCCGCGGCATACGCTGCAGGCCACATATCTAGAGAAGTTGCAGTAAGTAGTCCTAAACATATTACTGCCTTACTTTTATCCTCTGCGACTCCACCAACGGCCTGCAGGGCCGCCCCTATATATGTTGAAGAAGCACTCACGCTGACTTCGAAACCTGCAGTGGAGGATATCGTATTATCGTGGAAAACTGTCTGCAAGATTATCCCGCTCCGCCGAACAACCAAAAGTCGGCATGGCAGCTGTTGCTCTCGACAGTGATAAGACCATGGCAACGATTGAACGCATTAATAATACGTCAAGCGACGGAACATTGGAGATCGCATGCATGAATAGTCAGGACAGCCATACAGTCAGTGGAAGTCTGTCCAAAATCAACGCTCTTGTCGAGCTGTTGACGAGTGAGAAGATATTTGCGCGAAAGCTCAATGTCGAGAACGCGTACCACTCCCAATACATGAAACCAATATCCGAAGAGTATCTGCAACTGATTGGCGACATCGATTCGGGGTCAACTCCATACTCACACGAAGTTCAGTTCTTCTCTTCAACATATGGCACAGTCATATCGCCTTCGGGCCTTCGAGACCCTGCTTACTGGATCGCCAACTTGGTCTCTCCTGTCCGATTTTACGAAGCAACTATGGGCATTCTGCACGGAGCTACTGAAAAAGCAATCATCAATGGGTCAAAGGCGGAAAGGTACCTGACAAAGCCCATTACCGACATTCTGGAAATAGGCCCACACAGTGCTTTGAAAGGACCGCTGAGAAGCATCATCGGGCAGGTCCAAGGGGGGGACAAAGTCAAGTATCACTCGGTACTCCGGCGTCACGAATCAGCCGTAGAAACTGCTCTAGACGCCGCAGGATCCTTATGGTGCCGAGGCGTTGGTGTTAACCTACCGATGGTGAATAAGGCCGACGGACCTGGCGTCTCTTCAGCACTCATGTTGACCGACCTACCAAGCTATTCCTTCAATCATTCCGCCGAATACTGGTACGAGAGCAGACTAAGTAGAGCCTCCCGCTTCCCTAGGGCTGTTCGTCACGAGCTGCTAGGCAAACCCGTGCCTGACTGGAACAAGGACAACGCCATATGGCGAAATTGCATTCGCATCTCAGAAAACCCGTGGATCGAGGATCACAAGGTCTCCGGTGACATACTTTATCCAGCAGCAGGGATGCTGGTCATGGCCATTGAAGCAAGCCGACAGGTTGCTGCCGCGGAAAGAGCTGTGAAAGGCTTCCGGTTCAAGGACGTGTCGTTCCATTCGGCCTTACGAATCCCAGCCGATACCCAGGAGATCGAGTCGCATTTCTACCTACGGCCCCGTTCTTCAACGGGGACCTCGACCTGGAGTGAATTCCAACTGTTTACCCTGGAAGCTGACGACTGGACAGAACACTGTCGGGGTTTCGTGAAAACGGAGTATGAGGCTGAACTGGACCCTATAGACGATGGCCTCGAAGGTCGTCTATTTCAAGAGAGATGTGTCAATCAATTGAAGGAAGCTCAACGTATTTGCAACAGAAAGGTCTCACGCAAGGACGTATATAATATGCTTCGCGACTCCAAGGGGTACGATTTCGGCCCGCTCTTCCAGACCCTTGCCGAAACCTGGCTCGGCCCAGCGTCTTCATCAGTAGCCAGAGTCCAAAGCACAGTGCCTGAGCTGCAAGAGCGAATGCCACATAAGTATCTCCAACCTCACTTACTGCACCCTGTAACGTTGGATGGCGTGCTGCAAGCCAACATCGTCCAATTGGCGTTCTCTTCGAAGAGGGCCAGTCAGACCTTCGTCCCCTTCTTCGCTAAGGAAATGTGGATTTCTTCGAAGCCTCTCGCTTCATCCGATTCCTATATGGTCTCGTCCCAGACACAGCGACGAGGACTCCAGAATGCCGAGGCTTCCTTCACTGCCCTTTCTTCCGAGTCTGGGCAGCCGATGATCTCCGCGACAGGCTTTGTCTTCAGGTCGATACCTGGAAAAGACTCACAAGACACGAAACTGAGGCCTCTGGCCTTCAATATCGATTGGAAGCCTGATATCACCTTCCTCGGCACCCATCAACCTGTCCAGGAAGCGGAGCAGGAATACGTCTCTTCATATTCATTAGCTGAGTATAAAGAGTTGTGTCTGGCCTACATCCGTCGCGTGCTCAACACCGACTTGGCCGACAGGATTGACACAACGCGGCCACACTATCAAAAATACGCGTCTTGGATGAAACACGTTATCGAAGAATCCAGAAGCGGCAGCTCAACCAGGGATCCAATGAATGATGACGAGGTCCTGGAGCTAGAGCAAAGAATCGAGGCCAGCGACCGCGCCGAGGGCAAGCTCATCGTGGCGGTGGGCCAAGCGCTGCCGCAGATCCTCAGCGGGAGCATCGACCCGCTGGAGGTCTTCTTTAACGGGCAGCTGGCTGCGGACTTCTACCGGCGCGGATACGGGGCCGAGCGGTGCTACGGGCAGCTGTGCGACTATGTCGACGTGCTGGCGCACAAGGACCCGGGCATGGCCATCCTCGAGATCGGCGCGGGCACGGGCGGGGCCACGCGCCCGATCATGGGGACGCTGTCGCGCGGCGGCGGCGGCGGCGGGCAGCACCAGCCGCGGTACGCGCGCTACGACTTCACGGACATCTCGCCGGCCTTCTTCGAGGAGGCGCAGGCCGTCTTCGCGCCGCACCTGGGCCGCATGCGCTTCCGGACGCTGGACGTCGAGAGGAGCCCCGCGGAGCAGGCGGGCTTCGCAGACGACGACGACGACGACGACGACGCCGACGGCGGGTACGACGTCGTCATCGCGGCGAACGTGCTGCACGCGACGAGGAACGTGGACGCGACGCTGCGCAACGTGCGGTCGCTGCTCAAGCCCGGGGGCCGGCTGCTCCTCTACGAGGTCACCAACGCCGCCGACGTCGGCGTCACCCTCGTCTTCGGCGTCCTGCCCGGCTGGTGGCTGGGCGAGGACCCCGAGCGCGCCTGGGGCCCGCTGATGGCGCCCGCCGACTGGGAGCGCCACCTCCGACGCACCGGGTTCACCGGGCTCGACGCCGTGTTTCCGGATTGCCCCGACCCGGCAAACCGGGTGAGCTCGATCCTCGTGTCGACCGCGTCGACTCCCGACCCAGAGTCTAGAAACCTGGATCCTGTCCATATTGTCATGCAGGGAAGCTCACCCTTGCAGCGCGACGTCTCTGAGCACATGGCGAGTCTGATTGGCCAGTATACGCTATGTGATACCATCGAAATAGCGACAGTCCAAGATCACGGCCTGGGAGCATCCACCTGTATCGTCCTAGCGGACCTCGAGATATCGATCCTCCGAAACATGACAGAAACGACGCTCGCAAGCCTGCAGCAGATGGTGCGTCACTGCAAGACGCTCCTGTGGATATCTCGCAACGGGACGGCCGACCCGGACCAGGAACTGGTGACGGGACTTGCGCGGGTGGTCCGGGCGGAGAAGCCGGGCCTGCGCTTTATCACCGTGTCCTTCGGGCCGGAAGCGAGCGGTGCGACCGTCGCCGACAAGACCGCGCGCATCCTGGCCGCCGCTCCGGACAACACCGACAACGCCTTTGCCGTCGTCGACGACACAATCCAGGTCCCCCGCATCGTGCAGGCGCGCGATCTTGACGACCACGTCGAGGGGCGCGCAGGCGGTGGTGCCTCGGCGATCGAGACCGAGTGGGGGCCGAGCTCTGCGCGGCGCCCTCTGGCGCTGAGAATCGGCGCCGTGGCACGGCTCGATTCGCTGTGCTTCGAGGACGATCACGCCGCCGACGCGCCCCTGGGCGTGCGCGAGGTCGAGTTCAGGGTCATGGCCTGCGGTGTCAACTCTCGCGACCTGGCGCTGGTGCTCGGTCAGAGTAACGACGAGCCCGTGCTGGGTCTGGAAGCCTCCGGCATCGTCACGCGGGTCGGGGCCAAGGCCCGCTTCCAGGTCGGGGATAGGGTCTTCGGGATCTCTACGTCGGGGGCCCTGAAGAGCAATGCGCGTGCTCAGGGTAGTCTACTCGCAGCCGTGCCCGAGAGTATGTCGTGGGTGGAGGCGGCGTCGATCCCGATCGCGTATTCTACGGCGTATGCAGTTCTGCTCGAAACAGGAAACATTCAAGACGGGGACACGATACTCATTCACTCCGCAGCGGGAGACGTCGGCCAAGCCGCTATCCAACTGGCCAAGTACCGAGGCGCCGAAGTGTTCGCGACCGTGGGCTCGGTCGAAGAGCGCGACTTTCTTGAAGCCACCTACGGCATAACGCGAGGCCACATCTTCTCAAACCGAGATCTCTCCTTCAAGGAAGGGGTCCTCCGCATGACGTGTTCACGCGGGGTGGACATCGTTCTCAACTCGCTCTCCGGCGAGGCCCTCAGGGCTACCTGGGACTGCGTAGCCCCCTTCGGGCGCTTCGTCCAACTGGGGAGCAAAGACGTCTTTAGCAATGCCTGCCTAGAGATCAGGAACTTTGAGCGCAACACCCGCTTCGAGTCTTTCGACTTCCTCTATATGGCGAAACACCATCCATTGCGGACCCAGCGCGTCTTCCAGAAAATGATACATCTGGTGGCCAACGGCAGACTGCCCCGGGCAACTCCGTTAACCGCCTACCCATTCTCACAGATTGGGACCGCTTTCCAAGACATGCAATCAGGGAAATTGACAGGCAAGGTTGTGCTCGAACCTCATCATGACGATATGGTGTCCGTACTACCAAGCCAGGAGCCGAGCTGCCAATTTGATTCGGCGGCTTCGTACGTGATCGCCGGCGGCCTTGGCGGACTCGGGCGCTCCATCGCTCGGTGGATGGTGACCCGAGGCGCCAGAAATCTCATCTTGCTATCGCGGCGCGGACCGGCCGATGATTCGGCCCGGGACTTCGTCGATGAGCTCAAAAGCACGTGCGAGAACGTCGCCGCGCCAGCGTGCGACGTAGCCGACAAGGAAGCCCTCCAGAAGACTGTCGATGAGTGCCTGGCCCATATGCCCCCGATCAAGGGGTGCATCCAGGGCTCCCTCGTACTAAAGGTATAGAACTAATTCGCTCCTACACGAAAAGAGATGAATTCTAAGAAGACTAATTTATAAAACTAGGACAATCGTTTCGAAGACATGACGCTGGACGAGTGGCAGGGCGCGCTGCACCCGAAGGTCGACGCGTCGTGGAACCTGCACCACGTCCTAGCCGACGGTCTCGACTTCTTCGTCCTGCTGTCGTCGATGATGGGCATCGTGGGCAACCGGGGGCAAGCCAACTACGCGGCCGGCAACGCGTACCAGGACGCGCTCGCGCGCCACCGGGCGTCGCGGGGCCTGCCCGCCGTCGCGCTCGACCTGCCCGTCGTCCGCGGCGTCGGCTTCGTCGCCGACAAGCCCGAGCTCATGGAGAGCATGCGCACCGCGGGCTTCGACTCCATGGGCGAGGACGAGCTGCACGCCGTCCTCGACTACCACTGCCGCCGCCGCCGCCCCTCGTTAACGGAGGCTCCCACCAGGTCGCAGGTGGTGCTGCGCCCTGGCCTCCCGCGCGACCTCGCCGCCGCGGGCATCGCGTCGCCGTCGTGGATGGCGGACCCGTTGTTCAGCCATTTGGGACAGATCAATGCGACGGCGAGCGCGAGCGCACAGGCGTCCGGGACAACTCGGAAGGAGGGGGAGGCCAAGCACGTGGCAGCGCAGCAGCAGCTGGCGGCGGCGGGCTCGCCCGCGGAGGCCGAGCGGGTGGTGCTCGAGGCGCTGCTGCGGAAGCTCACGCGGGTGCTGTGCGTGGACGCGGCGGACCTGGACCCGGGGCGGCCGCTGCACGCGTTCGGCGTCGACTCGCTGGTGGCCGTCGACGTGCGCGCGTGGCTGGCCAGGGAGCTCGGCGCCGAGCTCTCCGTCTTCGACGTCACGAACCGGTCCAGCATCGCCCAGCTCGCGGCCACGGCGGCGGCGAGGAGCAGGTTTCTGCCCGCTTTTCAATAGGGTTGAAGGGCCCTACATCACCACCCCCCGAGATGAGCGAAGGGGGGTTCTGTTGCATTTCTTTGACTTTACTTTTTTTTTTTCGGGTTTGGTACTAAGGTTGTATCTTCTAGGAGGAATGGGTTAGCGTTGGTCGGGTTTTGGTATTTTGAGAATGTCGTGGCGAATACCCAGTCAGCTATGCGTTTCAACAGCGTCGCGAGTTTCAGTCATTTTCATCGTATCAGTTTATGTTCATCTCAACTCAGCCGCAGGCAGTCAGCTCGCTAGATACGGTACAGATGTACCTAATTCATAGTGTTGTTTCATCCTTATCACCGTGATTATCAACAATATCGCAATTACTCAAGTGCGGTTAGGAACCTTATCGTATAATAGAAGAAGCAAAAGAGAAAAAGGAAAACAAGATTCGGAGTGACTTGATGAAGTCAAGCCAAACAACGTCCAGCTGTATTATTAAGCCTAAGCTTGTTAGATGCGTTAGAATGGTGATGCCCTTTCAGTGCATATTATGCGAGTAATAGGCACCCGACGCTGATTGGATTCCCTGCTTTAGTACCAACATATGCACATACCACCTACATACCGGTATAGCTGCCGATATAGGGCATTGACCGGGTATCAAGTGTCCGGTTCTTGGCAGTATTTGCCATTATACTTTTCGGTATCAAAGAACGGAAGCAGATAGAGAGGGCCGTAGGCACCTGGGCAGCTCCATACGGAGCCCTTTCAAGTTGGAGTCTACCCTGTCAACCTGTCTGTCTGGCTGAACTGGAATTACGGATACTATGTACTAGCCTCGGAATTCTCCGAACGATCAGCAACAAGGTATCATCAACGTCGTCTGGGCTCCGAGGATCCGTTGCTCTCAGAGGGGTATCAAGCGCAAAGAATGCAAGCATACGTCCGTATCTGATGTTTGGAGGGCCTAGAATTACGAGCGTAGAGAGAGCGTGGAGAAGAGTGAGGGGGAAAAGTTAAGCCAAGATGAATATGCTCTTTCAATTGACGTATCCAAGCCGACGGAGCCGAGTTGATGGGTCGTAATTGAACCGAGCCTTACCAGAGTCGGAGTTGGTGAGGGGAAGTATCGTCGGACCCGTCACGGTGTTATCTGTCAGTCAGCCTGAGATCTTTCGCAACCCGTATTGCAATCGTGAAGCGGAATCGTCGTCCCGAAACCCCTGTGCTACCAGCGCACAGGGAAGATCTAAAAGCGGTGAGCGAACCTCATCCATGCCGTCGCCCCGTGCGCGTGGGCCGGATCGCCAAGCACGCAACAATGCGTCATCCGATGTGTCGCATGGCGCATGGCAAACAGGGCAGAATCGGATACAAATATGGCGAAGTCCGCGCCTTGCACGGGGAGCTGCTTTCCCAAACGGGTGGCTTGTTAAGCATGCACGACTTTCTCGCGCGCGTTTGTCGTACATGTTGGTACATGGGTAGATAGTCAGCCATGTGGTCGTCGCTGATATTCACCGCCGTGGCCGGCCTCCCGTTCGCCGCCTCAGCCACATCTGGCTATGCGCAATCGCCACCAGTCTACCCGTCGCGTGAGTCTTTTGCTAGAAATGTGAAACACCTTTGACCAACCTACTGAACTGTTCCTTCGCGCAGCACCGGGCAAGGGCGCGGGCGTCTGGTCAAGCGCCTACGAGAATGCGTGCGACCTCGTGGGCGAGATGACCCTGGAGGAGAAGGTCAACATCACCCGAGGCTTCGCCGTCGGTGATAACGTCTGCGCCGGAAACACCGGCCACGTGCCCCGGCTTGGATGGCCGGGGATGTGTCTACACGACGCGGGCAATGGCGTCAGGGCTACCGATCTCGTTAATTCGTATCCGTCGGCGCTTCATGTCGGTGCGAGTTGGGACAAGAATTTGACTTACGAGCGAGGCTACTACATGGCAAAAGAGTTCAAGGCCAAGGGAGGTAGGTGCAGTCACGTATTCATCAAACTCTCTCAAAGATTACAACGCTCACGTACTTCCAGTCAATGTTATCCTTGGACCAAATGCAGGGCCGCTGGGGAGGACACCCCTCGGCGGCCGCAACTGGGAGGGCTTTGCAGTCGACCCCTATCTGTCTGGCCAGTTAAATGCCGAGACTATAACAGGACACCAAAAAGCTGGTGTTATTGCGAACATCAAGGTAACAAATGATATATGTTTAGACTCTTCGGAAAACGAGATGGCTGACAGTCGTCACTCAGCACTTCATTGCCAACGAACAAGAAACATACCGGCGACCGTACTTTGGGGTCGAAGCGGTCTCGTCCAATGTGGATGACAAGACACTCCACGAGTTCTACCTCTGGCCATTTATGGACGGCGTGAGAGCTGGCGTTGCTTCCGTCATGTGCAGCTACAACCGCATTAACAACACCTACGGCTGCGAGAACAGCAAGCTCATGAATGGGATCCTCAAGACGGAGCTCTCATTCGACGGGTTTGTACTGCTAGATTGGAACGCCCAGCACAACCTGACCAGCGTAGATGCCGGCTTGGACATGGTTATGCCTGGCGGTGGGTCGCTGGGCAATAATCTTACCGAGGCAGTTCGCAATGGTTCTATCAGCGAGGATCGGGTTACAGACATGGCGACCAGGTAAGGGAAAAGGTTTCGAGGACATTCGATCTACGTGCGCTGATAAGAACCAGAATTATTGCCGCCTGGTACCTCCTGGGGCAGAATGGGACCGACTTCCCGGTACCCGGTATAGGGATGAAGAATCTCACTCAACCACACGAGCAGGTAGATGCTCGAATCCCTGAATCGAAGCCAGTTATCCTAGAAGGTGCCATTGCCGGCCACGTCCTGGTTAAGAATAACGGCTCCTTGCCTTTCAAGAAGAACCCCACCATGTTGTCCGTCTATGGCTACGATGCAACGGTGCCCAGGACGAAAAACACCGACACCCTGTTTCAGCTTGGGTACACATCGTCGGAGGAAATGGGGCAGGCGGTTTTGGGGACGGAACAACATTTCGACCAGGCCGCCCGGGGAGGAACAATCGTCACGGGTGGAAGAGCTGCTGCCAACAGCCCCGCATATATTGATGACGTGAGTGATACACACTTAGGTACTGAAGCGAATCCGGTGAATGTGCTGACCGTGACATAGCCGCTCAGTGCCATCCAGCAAAGAGCAAAGGTCGACGGGACCTGGGTGAACTGGGACCTGAGCTCGCCCGACCCCGACGTCAACGCGGCGTCGGACGCCTGCCTCGTATTCATCAACGCGATCGCGACCGAGGGCTGGGACCGGGAGGGGCTGCACGACGACTTCAGCGACGGGCTGGTGCTGGCCGTGGCGTCCAAGTGCGCCAACACCATCGTCGTGGTGCACGCGGCCGGCATCCGGCTCGTGGAGCAGTGGATCGAGCACCCGAACGTGACGGCGGCCGTGCTCGCCCACCTGCCCGGCCAGGACGGCGGCGAGGCCCTGGTGCGGCTCCTGTACGGCGAGGCCGCGTTCACGGGCAAGCTCCCCTACACCGTCGCCCGCAACGAGAGCGACTACGCCGTGTACGCCCCCTGCGGCGTCACGCCCGAGACGGCCAAGGACCCGCAGTGCGACTTCGCCGAGGGCGTGTACGTCGACTACCGCGCCTTCGACGCCCGCAACGTTACCCCCCGGTTCGAGTTCGGCTTCGGCCTGAGCTACACCACGTTCGAGTACTCGGCGCTCTCCGTCGAGGCCCTGGGCTTCGACGACGCCGACGACGGATCGCGCGGTGGAGATGGACTGTGGGACGTCGTGGCCACCGTGAACGCCACGGTCAAGAACACCGGACCCGTCGCCGGCGCCGAGGTGGCCCAGCTTTACCTCGGCATCCCCAACAGCCCGCCGAAGCAGCTGCGCGGCTTCGAGAAGATACCTCTGGCCCCGGGGGAGTCGGCCGAGGTCACGTTTGAGCTCACGCGGCGCGATTTCAGCGTGTGGGATGTCGTCGCCCAGGAGTGGGTGGTCCAGCCTGGCCAGTACCCTGTTTATGTGGGGGCGAGCAGTCGGGATATCAGATTGAGGGATAGCATCAAAGTCTAGTTCCCTACGATGCGCCCTTTTGTCGATATCCCTCAGTACCGCCTTATAGCTCCACACTAGTAATAAAAGCCATGATACCAAAGTCGATTCTGAACTAGCACCCCAGCTCCAGATGACATTTATGGACGGTGATGTAGTAAATGTATGATATTGGAATTATAAGTCCTACTATATGAATAGTACTTCAACACTAGGGGATCTAAACGTACTGGTGAAGGGTATCTAGTTCATAGTGTGGCTCAAGACATCTCGCACTACTCCCTCTTCTTTAGCTAGAGTAAGCCATTGAGTCCCGAGGCTCGAAGAATCCTCCTCTAGCACAAGTCGCTTCAAGGTCAAAGCACGAAGAGGATATCCCAAAAATGCATGACAATCGATTATTGCCTAATCTGCTTTGTTGGGCTGGCATTTCAGCTCGGACAGCCCGTCTCTTTGTCTGCGTCAAGGTTGACACGCTAGCGCCAACAGGTTTTCAGAGTGAACAAAAGGGACGATGCTAGCCTTCTTTGTTCCAGGCGAACATGTCATTATCCAAATTCACCCGCGTGGTTGGGCGGGAGGGGTGGGAGGGAGGCGCTGCACCCTTTAGGACTCTGGACCCTTTAGGACTCTGGGGAAACAAAAGATATATATCATTCAATGCCCACCTGAGGTGTTTGTGTACTGTAAAACCTAAGGAGCCGTAGAGCGGCTAGCTGTTCTTCCGACGATTTACTTTTCATTCTATACTACACCTGTTCGAAAATAAAATATGGCACCTTATACCGAGTTTCGCTACGCAGAGCGTATGCGGAATTCAAGTCACGATCCCTGCAACCCCAACTTCCACACAACCCCCTTCGCGTGCGAGATTGCGCGGAGGGCGAATACGCCTCCAACGACATTGGATTGGCCCCCCAGAGGGGGGAGTCTAGCGCCCTGGATCGCGATCTTCGTCTGTTCCCCTTTTCTTTTTGTCCTCATAGTATGGGTGGTGTGGACGTACACGTACGGCAGGAAACGGGGCTCTTGAAAAGACGGGCTGGTGGACGACGACGACGACGACGACGACGCGATATGACGATGATGACATGACGGTTTCTCGAGCTTCAGCCCAGCCTGTGGCGCTCTCTATTTTATTGCAGATCGCCTTGAGGGTTGGCTGGATGGGGCTTGGCGAACAGCGGCAGATGCACGCCTTGACAGGGTCCTTCGATGATCTTATATGGACACGAAGTGCTTCCGAAGACCAATTGAGGCGACACAACGACGCCACCGGGCTCTTCACGCAACACAAACGCGTCGTTGGCTTCTGACCTTATTGGGCGGCATACCGATTGATCTCTCCGATAATGCGATCGACCGAGATGCAATTCCTCGAACATGGATAGACCTGCGGAGTTCCCCAAGAGCCATCACAATAGCTATTATGCCCAATCCCAGAACCTCGAGGGGCGGCATGAAGCGGGATTATTGGAGTATCTTCTTGTTCAGCCCCATGATGTGTGTGTGAGAGAGAAAGGGAGCGATGCGCGCAGTGGCGGGAAAAACACTTCATATAGAGCGAGACAAGGCCCGTTAATAATGTCCAGAACGGGCAATGCGGTGACGACGCGGGTGCAGGACTGCGTTCCGTAGATCAATCAATTGGATTTCCAACGAGATTGCGCGCCGTGACTGAGAATGCCAGAAGCAAAGCTACCTCGCCCGGCGTTGATCGTCGACGCAGGCGCTGCGATATGCCCGAGACATGCCGACGGCTTGCTGAGTCAAGCCAATCTTCTCCTGAAGATCAAGGGAACTTCGCGGGCATCCATACGTGAGCTAGCCGACGGGTCGATATGTACAAATAGGCCCCTCGAATTCTCATCGGTGTTTGCTCCTGGATCTTCAACCAGCAACCAAGCCATCTAAATCCAACTTCACAGTCACTCCTTTTTAGTCCCCACCCAGCTTACCCAGCTCCATCACCACCATGAAGGCCACTTTCGCATTCGTCTCCCTGCTCGCGGCCACCGTCATCGGTGCTCCCGTCGCCCAGAACGAGCCCCGCCAGGTTGGTACCCTCCCCCCGCCCCTAACCTCCCTCCATCCATCTATCCACTGCTCCCTACGTTCATCAAGCCAGGTGTGAGACTAATAACCCGTATCTAGCTCCCCGGCGTAGGCGGCCTCACCGCACCCCTAACCACCGTGCTGTCCGAGGTGGGCAAGCAGGCGCCGCCGACGCTGAGCAAGGTGTCGAAGGCGCTGAACCCGGGGGAGAAGGCGCCTGAGCCCGCCAAGGCCGCGACCCCGGCGGCTTCCAGCAAGCCGGCCATGCACCAGGTCTACCCGGCCGCGGTGGTGCCCTCCGCCAAGGCCTCGGCGTACCCGGCCGCGCCCCCCGCCGTCAAGGCCTCGGCCGCCCCCCAGGCCAAGGAGATGCCCGAGACACCCAAGGGCAACGCCGCGGCCTCGGGCCCGCTCGGCGCCCTCGGTGGCCTGACGGGTATCCTGGGCGGTCTCGGCGGACGCCGCGCTTAGACTTCGGTAAGTGATGTCGTAGAGGTTGCGGCAGGGCGTGGGTGAGCGTGGTTACTGACATGATCTCGCAGAGCTACTGGACCGCCGCATGTGGGCGATGCCTTTCGTCGGTCGGCAGAGCGGAGAAGTCGGTGGATATTCCTCGTGGGATGAAGATTTCGGCTTCGACAACATACTACTAGCCCACACCCACCCACACACACACAGAGAGAGAGAGAATTTGACCTGTCGGGTCCTGTCGCTCGTTACTTATACTTATAAACTTCGGAACATGTTTTCGCCATACAGAACGTTTCCCTCTACATAATACGTGACGTTTTCTTCCTGCATGGTGCTGGTTAGGGATGGCTGCATGGTTCACTATTGGTCGGGTAGGATGGTATTAATGCTGAGACGCAAATGAGATCTTTTTATCGCATCGACACATCGTGAGCCATCTAGTTGGTAATATGTTATTAGTGGTCATTCAAGTTCTGTGACAAGCCGCAATTCTGGTCTTCATATAGCAACGCCAGCTTTTCCTCTATAAAAGATCCATGTTCTCTACTTCAACGCCATGTTCTTTGAAATCTTAGCAATTAAATCCCGGAACTGTGGACTAAGCGCATAGACGACGATGGACACATCCGGAGGGTTGGGCCACGTCCGATCCTCTTGTCGAGTGGCAGAATCTGTATCCCAGGTTTCAGAGCTAGTAACAGCTTCGGTCTTCCCCAGCGCTTTCGAGCTCTTGACTTCTTTCCCCGTCCTAGGTCTGCCGGAGGGCGTGACCGGCGTAACGATCGTATCGTCCAGCAGGGTATGCCATCGGGCTATGTAGACGCCCGGCCCGCTCACGCTCCCATCGTGTTCCCCCTTACTATGCATTCCCTCGATTATCTTCTGCGTCCGCGCCATTGTTATCTCTTCGAGAGACGAGAGGTATGCGGCATGAGCGTCGAGTGCAGACTGAACACCACGTTGCTTCTCGCTCGGAAGACCGCTAAACAGGTTTTGTAGACTTGCATCCATTCCTCCAGGACTAGATGCGTCGCCAGATATCCCCTTCTCCTTCTCATTGCCTGCGTTGACGCACTCTCCTGAATCTTGCCGGAAAACCTTGATGCCGCTTTTTGCCCACTCCCGCCACGTATCTCGTACATCTGGACAACCCTCCGCGAAGTCATGTAAATAATCATACGCCAGGCGGCGGTTCCGGCGTAAGAGTCCCACATAATCTTCAACAGACGGCGGATCAAGCCGACCCGTCTTCTGCCCGTTCTCCCGTTTCTTTGGCTTGCTCGTTTCTATCAAATCGGTCAAAAAACTTTGGACGGACCCGATATGTTTCCGTAAATCCATGTTCTTGTGTATGGCTCGAATCATAGGTTCAAATACGGATACCCCATCCCGGACAATCGACGTCGTCAGGTCAGGGGTCTGGCGACAGAAAACCTCGATGATCTTCTCTCGGTCACGTATTGCGAGTTTTGCCGAATAGTACTCCAGACACTGTTTGTGTTGCGTGTCCGTTAGTCCTCCTGCCAAGTCCTTGTTCTTCCACTCAAGTATTGCAATTATGATGGACTTCCCGCCCTTTTCACTCTCCTTGCGAGTCTGCTCATGCCGTTCCCTGGAAGACTTCAGATGCTCGTCGATGGCGGCAAGTTGTGCATCACTTGGCCTGCCTTCGCCGGACTTGATGTTTTCAACGGCTTTGTAGAATTCACTAGAGTCCCATTCAAGTGTCAAACAAAGAATTCTTGAGGCAGGTTAGTCATTGGTTCCAGATCGTTGCGTTGAAGTACACACCTTTGCATCAGGTTCATACCGTCCGAAGCATCTCGTGTCAATCCAATCCAGTTTGATACCGCCCCAACGCTGACCTTTGCTAGGAATAGTCTGATTAGGCCATTGATCATCGTCCCTGCGTTGCCTATGCGAAGCGTCTGCCCTATCACGGAATACGGGACTAACTTGTGGACATTGTCGAGGAGTTTGAGCAGATAGGGACCTTCAGCGGAAAGCACAAAGACGTGGTGAAGAAATGTGGCAATGTACACAATAATATGGTCAATCGCGGCCTTGACTACTGATGAATGTTCCTCGATGTTAGGAGACTTCGTCATATAATCGAATATCTCGTCGATCAAGTCGCCGTATACCAGCTGCCATACCGCATCATCCCAAGCCCTTGTCAGGTCCTCCGCTTTCTTGGGGTCATATTTCCCCTGGGGATTCGGTGACGCATCTTTGCTTACACCACCCAGTAGGCCTTTCGTGACACATTCGTGAATGACCGACGCGGCTGAGGCAAGGCGTTTTCTGCTTCCTAATGTTCCCTTATCGTAGCTTTCGGAGAATTCTGCTTCACCGAGTCTCCTCATAATCCCTCGAAACTTGTCACTCCAAAACTCAGGCGGCAAATCTCTAATCCCAGGGACGGGAAGGACCAGCCTGGTTAGGAGTAGCTGCAGGAGAGGCGACGACGATTTCCTGGCGGCGTCTCCTTTGGCCGGCCTGTAGAACGGGTATCCATAGTTGTCGATGGCCCCGGGATCCTTGAAACTCTGGACTTCGGCATATGTCTCGTGGTGGACAAGGATGTCAAGCAGAGCCTCTAGCTGCGGGCGCGACAGCGCCGTTGCCGACATGAGGGGCGCTCTCACACAGATGAGGAAGGGCCCGCGTATCTAGATGCGCCGGACCCAATGAGGCGATGCAGCCGATGCACGTCAGGCTGGGCAAACTCTTCTGTCTTGTAAAGGAAACGAAAAACGGATCGTCGGAGCGATATCGTGTTTGACGCGTCTCAACCTACACCGAAACACTGCGGTGATGCAGTGGTTTTGTGATGACATCATCCAACCTTGGTGGCCCAAGCTACGGTGCTCCAAGCTTAGTGGTCTTCTTGACTGACGGTACCCACTTAACAAACTCATTGCTCACGCTACGCCAGACGTGAAAATGTCACGGATGTATTCCATCTCAACTCAGCACTACATATTTACGCAGTGTCGTCTTATGCCTTAGGTAGGCCGCGGTTTGAATGAGGAATAGCATAGGTATAGACATGGTGAGGTATACCTACAGTCAAATGCTTAGGTACTATACTATACAATTCCCTCGAACTCATATCTCTAGACAGCGTACAACTCTTTGTCAAAAGTCGTTGTAACGAAGCCGTCACCACAATGGTCTTGATTTGATATAACAGAAGGCGTTGAAGGGTAATACTTAGATTGATCGCTGACTAGCTAAAGGAAAGACTATCTAAGGGGTCGGCGACACACAGTCTTTTATAAGGGTTGATATCCTTCAGTAACTGGGATGGGTTGCCAAGCTATTAAGGTCTCTTGGCAAACCGTGGTTTGCCAAGCTATTAGGATTTCTTGGCAAACCCGGGGCACGTGACTGACGAATGCGGGGTGTCAAGGAATGAGAGGTTGGTTTGTAACAGTCGTTCACCTCGAGAGATTTAGACTTGGAATGAAAAATATTCATGTTATCCCAGCCAAACGATGTCTTCGAGGGTGCATTTGAGGGGGTATTGCTTAAGAACATAAACATTTCCTATGTCCCACTGATACTTTAGGTACTGGCCATTTATAAATGTACAATTAGCGGCCTAGGCATGGTCATCTGACATCAATACCGGTACTGTCAGCAGTAGCAGTGATATTATCCAGCAATATCACTGCTTAGGTACGTGCAGGGGAGGGGTAATGAACTACCTAGAAGAGGTTGAATGAGTCCCCCGCATCCAGGTTCCTCGTCAGTTTTCGGCATTCTTCTTCACTAGGTAGCAAGTTGCTCATACATTGTTTCTGGAAATTATGATGGAAAGTTATGAGACTACCTAAGACAGGGAGAATAAAGAAATACCCTTGTGTCACAAAGAGTAAGGGTATGAGGTGACGAAAAATGTGCTATGACTACCTTCACATCTGGCTGCTGATTAAATGATCTTCTACGGCAAATATAACTTCTCCCAATTTCTCACAGCTGCTGGGATGAGTAGTAGATACCTAGCTGTAGTTGTACCCCCTGGGCCCTAGGTTGGCCATTTAATGTGTTTCTTCCTGTTGGCTAGGCGTTCTAGACTTCTTCTTTTCGAGATGAAACAAATGTCTGTCGGTGCACATTACATAGGAGCGAATATCTTCCGATAATTGCACATACCTAGGAAGTATTTGTAGCGGTGACCGTGAGACACAACCACCACCCCCGGGCGGAATGTGGCGTACCTAATAGGTAGCTAAGTGGTCTGTACTATACCGGTAGTAATTCAGCAAGAAAGGGCCCTTATACCTTACTGCGGCAAGCCAGCCTTTTCTGCTATAGGTTTCACCTACATGCCCTCACCTTAACAACCGATACCTCTATCACGGCGAATCTGTGCCTATGTCATAGGGACCCACACACACTAGGAGTGACTGGACGAGACGAGGCATGTAACGAGGCAGTTGGGCTGTAATACATAAGGCTTTGCAGATACGAGAATTCCAGGAAGCAATGCAGACAGCAAATAGCAACGAGGCTGTCGGCGCTATCGGCACTATGGGACTACTGCTTTAGGAAGGCACGCTAGCTATAAAAGGGACTGAAGCCCGCCGAGGGAAGCTAGAGAGAATCTAGTCGGCAAAACAGATCTTAGATTTGATATAGCTTTAATATAAGCCATTTACCCCTTCTGACATTATATCAAATCTACATTTTTGCGTCGGATTATTTCTCGCAAAAAGCCATCACTATTAACTACTTCATTATTATTATTATTTTTAAACACTAAATATTATATTAAATCCTAATAAACTTATTGCTTTTATCGAAAAAAAAAACGAAACTTTTATTTTATATACACCTTTTATTTTTAACATTATTATAAAAAACGTTTAAACTTTTTTACATATAATTTAAATTATTATTTAGAATTTTATTTTATAAATAATTAAACTTAAGTAATATATAAATGCCGCATTAAATAAAGCTTTTAAATTTGCTATAATTTATATTTAAAGCGCTTTTATTATTAATAAAATTATATTTAATAAAATTAACAAATTTTAATAAAACTATAAAATTTTCGCTTAAATTATAACTTAAATTTATTAAAGTTAAAAAATAATTTCAAAAAAACTAAAAAACTTTAAAAAACAAATTATTAAAATTAGCAATTGTTTCGTTTAATCGATTTAAAAAAAAATCGCTAAAATAATTATTAACAACAAAAAGCGATTCGAAACTTTCAACAAACTCAATTAAGCTTACGCTATTTAAAAGAAATTTAAACAGCAGTTTATTTAAGCTATAAACGCCTTTTATTAATAACAGTTAGGCTTTAATTAACGCATTTAAGCTATCGAAAAGTAGACAAAAACGGCTAATGCGACCCTCGCTAATGTTATTACCAAAATAACAAACCAGAACGTCAGACTCAAACAAATCGCGCAAAACCATACGGATCAGATTCGCGCCATCGCTTAAAAAGTCACTAACGAGGCCTTACGTCAACAACAAGACAGTTAGGTTAATATGGAGTCAATTTTTCAAGCAATTAGCTAACAAAAATGAGCCAAAATTATTAATTTCCGTAAAATTTTACAGCTATTTGCAAAATCCCGAATCTTTTTATATCGTTTCCATACATTCATTTTTAACAAATTAATAATATTTAGTTCTTTTTTATTAGTTATTAGAATTTGAGATATTATTTCTCTTAAATTTAATAACAGCGACGTCTTTTTATTAGCTAAAAAGTATCGAATTAAAAAAGAACGAAAACGCTTAAAAAAAGAAGCAGCCAAATAAGCCTTCACGTTTTAACAATCTAAAGCCAATTTAAAAAACAATAACGAAAGCGACAACAATTACAACAATAATAATAATTGCAGCAAAAAACGTAACCCTTTATGCAATTCTCGCAATTTTAGCAATTTAAACTTTCCTAAACTTATGCCAAATTTTGGCTCCAACGCATTTTTATTTGAGACTCTAATTAAAGCTTTCGGCAAGCGGAACTTTTAGCTTTAAATAAACAAACTATTTATTTACAATAATAAGAAAATAAATAAGTTTCATATTTAATAAATATTTATGAAAATATATTTTGATATTTATTAGAATTTATTTGAAAATAACAGATTTAAAATCGCGTAAGTTAAATTTTTGCTTATTAATTATGCTTTAAACTGGCACCAAAAACAAGTTAAAACTTTAAAAAATATATATCTTTAAAATAATTAAACAAATTACGAAAATTTAATTAAAAAACGATTTTATGATTTAGCTAAATTACTTAAAAAATTTTAAGCTTTAAAATTACTTAAATATAACGAAAACATTATTTATTATATTATTTATATTATCGATTTCAACATTTAAGCCCGATTAATTAATTTATAGCTGCAAGAAATTATATTTGCCGTTTTATTTATAAAAGTTTTTAATTTTGTTTATTTCCGATTCGAAAGAGTTTTTAATTATAACAAGAAATTTCTGGCTGCTATTAAAAAAGTAGAAAAAGTCTATAAAGCGAAAAAAGCGAACTCAGCCGCGTTAAAAAAAAATCCGGTTTAAAAAAGTCTAAAAAGCCGAACAAATTTAAAAATAAAGCGCCAAAAACTCCCCAAAAATCTACCGCTTTTTACAAAAATAATAGGAATTCCGCTTTCGCTAATAAAAAAGCCGCGTAATCAAACATTAAAACTGCTTTTAAAGATATTAATTAAAAAAATATCAATTAATTTAAGTAAAAAAATAAACAATATATCCGATATAAACGAAACAATTATAAAATTCAAAAGTGTTTCGTTAAAAAAAACATTCACGAAACGGACTTATTTGTAATATCCAAAATTGGCTTTATTAAAAAACAAAAAAAAAA
>JWIU01000092.1:2677697-2767113 GCA_000966885.1 Xylaria sp. JS573
TATTAATAAATTATATTTTTATTAAATAATTAATTTATATAAAAAAACGCGAGAACTTTTTAAACTATTATAAAACCGAATAAAAAATATTTTAACAAAAAAAAAAAAAACTTCTCTTTTTTTAAACAAAAACAGCTTGTTATATTAAATAGCAAAAACGTTAAAATTCAACAATTTTTAAAAAAGCTTAATTACAAATTTTTAGGTTTTTTTTAAATCGATAAAGTCATTTTTTTTACAGCAGTTTATTTAAAACTTTTTTCCAAATAATAAATTTATAATATTTTTTATATTTTTTTATTAAGCCGTATAAATTTGGTAGCAAATTATTTTTAAATTTTAAAAAAGTTTTAAAAAAAATTAATAAAAATTAAATAATTAACGAATATAACGTTAATAAAATTATAACATTTATAATAACAAATAAAAAAATATAATATTTTATAAAATAAAAAAAATAGTTACGAAAAAAAAACTAAACTTAAAAACCTTTCGAACATTTTTATAAACTTACGCAAGTTTTTCTTTCCGAATTTTACTAAAAAAACCCAAAAGCCTTTCAGAACTTCAAAATTAAATAACAATTTGAAACGAATTTTAAAAAAAAGGGAGATAATATTATAAAAACTTACATACATTAGAAGTAACTGAACGAAACGAGGTATATAACGAAACAGTTGGGCTGTAATATATAAGACTTTGCAAATACGAGAATTCCAGGAAGCAATACAGACAGCAAATAGCAACGAGGCTGTCGGCGCTATCGGCACTATAGGATTATTGTTTTAGGAAAACACGCTAGCTATAAGAGGGACTGAAGCCCGCCGAGGGAAGCTAGGGAGAATCTAGTCGGCAAGGCAGATCCTAGATTTGATATAGCTTCAATACAAGCCATCTACCCCTTCTGACAGCCTAGTATTCAGCGGTTCGACAGTAGGTTTTTGACATTTGTACCTGTAGTTAAATGTACCTAGTTTAGGCGAATATCAAAGAAGACTAAGCCGTACGCCATTGACCGACTAGATACTCTTCACTCCCACATTATGGAGGAGAGGGCTGTTTTATGGTTAGGTACCTGGTTAAGGAGTTGAGAAGTAATTATGAAGAAGGTACCTAGGTACGGGCTGTGTCATTACGTAGTGGCGTCGGATCGGGTCACATATGTGGCCGTGCGTCTTTATCCCCGAGATTCATGCGACAAGCTGCCGACGATATCCAAACGACCTCTTTCCCCCAAAACAGCAAGAAAAAAAAAATCCGTTCCATGCTCAAAATGACTCGCGAGAACCATGCCGCCGGGCCGCGATGATGTTGGCAGCCCGCCGCCCCGGGACCTCTACCAGGGCGTCCTCCCCGTCGAGCCGCCCGACGCCGCGAGCCTGGACAGCAAGCAGCCGCGCAATAATGCCGCAACCGCCGCGTCGGCCGCCGGCGTCCGCGCCCTGAGCGCCCAGGCCATCGCCTTCTACTTCCGCGCGCCGGTCAAGGCCTTCTTCCGCACGCGCGTCGACTACCTCGCGTACGCGCGCGGCGTGCACCAGGCGCAGGCGGAGCTGCTGCTGGCGCAGGCGGCCGCCGCCGCCAACGACCAGTCGCCGTCGTCGAGGCTGGGCCTCGCGCTGCGGCGCGCGTGGATGTGGGCGCGGGGCACGACGCCAGGCTTGCTCAAGTCCGTCATTGACGAGCACGGGTGGCGCGTGCTGCCGCAGCAGATCCTGCCGCCGCTGCTGGCCAACGTCAGCGTCAACGCCGTGCTGTACACCAGCTACCTGCAGATCCTGGGGCGGCTGCACGAGGAGAGCGCGCGGCCGGCCAAGCGCGTGTTCCCGCCGCCCGAGCCCGAGCACACCTTCGCCGCCGGCTTCCTCGCCGGCAGCGTCCAGAGCCTGCTGGCGGCCCCGCTCGACGCCATCCAGGCCCGCTACGACCACCGCGACCTCGTGGCCGGCAGCGGCGACGGCAGGCCGAGGAGCATGTGGTCGTTCTCGGCCGAGAAGCTCCGCGAGATCGGCCTGCGCGGCGTCTTCGCCGGCTGGGGGCTCACCTTCCTGAAGGACAGCTTCGGGTGCGCCATCTTCTTCAGCACCTTCGAGTACGTCAAGGCCCAGGGCTACTACGGCTTCATCAAGTGGTACTACGGCGGGCTGCACCCCGACATCGTCGACGTACTCGCCCGGAAGCGGCCGCCGAAGGGCCAGGACGCGGCCGACGTGGCCGCCGCCGCGAAAGACGGGTCCGCGCCGATCGTGATACGCCCTCACTACGCCATCGAGCCCATGTTTCTGCTTCTTGCCGGAATCAGCGCGTCTTTCGCGCAGCAGCTCCTCCTTCACCCGCTGACCCATATACAAGTGCTCCACTGGGACCATCTGGAGGACCTTGACGAGAAAGCCGTCAAACTGCGGAACTCGAGAGCCGCGAATCCTGATAAGCCGAGACGAAAGTGGCGCATGCTTCGAGCTTATTATCATGCCTATCAAGAGACATGGGCCCAATGCGTTTCGAACGCTTCCTCGGAAAGTATGGGCGTGGCACGATGGTTATATCGCGGATTTTGGTGGAATACTAGTAAGTACCTTACATTCTCCCTTTTTCCACGCAGAATGCGCCTATGCATATGCGATACGCTGCTCCGCAGGGTATCCTGCGCTTTAAGTGACTGTTAAATAAACGACGGCTTAAACGACGGCTGACAACCTGCTACAGTCCGACAGGTGCCTAGCACCAGTGCCGGCTTGATCATCTTCGAGTTGGTTCGGCGTAAGTATGGGAACGGCAACGAGCCGGTGAGGGTTGCGAAGGATAACTACGAGATTTTACTGGAATAGATTCACTCGTGCGGCGGCGCTAAGGCTCTAGGCGTTTGGCATGGCGGCCCTGTCTCTCCTCCCTAAGACACGTCCCCTTTAACATCGAGTGGTGGTAGATATACGTAGACATGCATTGAGCGCATACACAATAGACTGGCCCTTGAAAGGAGTTCTCTTGAATCACCAAAAGGATTTTAACATCAAATCTCCAGCTCATACACCGATTTATCCCTATGGACTCTTATTCACCTTCGAGTACGTTTTGCTGCGAGTGCCGAGGCCGAAGATGCTCAGTTTACAGGGTGGGATAATTTGGCTACATTCCTATTTATGCCATTCATTGGGCTTGCCAATGGCGAGGGGGATATTGTATATGGTAACCCAGTTCTCGGCCCGTTATCCCACGCCAGCAGGCCCGGCCAGGCCAGTCCCAGTCCTCCACCACAACCAACTCGCAATTTGAGTGCGATCCTATAACTGCGCGAATAGTGTTTGCCCGGCATACCTTAACAGCCATTGCTCCAGTCAGCCATGGCCCCTAACCCATAACCTATTTTCAGGGACTTCCGCCACGCCCCCTGGGAGGATTATCTATCCTTCGCAGAATACCGTCAGCTACCGTCTGTACGCCGGAATAAATAGAGCATTAAAATTGTTATCCAGCTCCAGTTATCATCATATTCCCGTCACGCATTATCGGTGGATAATGATCAGCCAGGCCTTTTGTCGACATGCTCGTACACGAAGGCGGGATTTCATGCGACTGCATGTTACCACGGGCTCAGGGCTCAATCATGAGTGTGGTGATTCTATGTTCCTTCATTCCCAATCAATCATATCCTGATAGAAGCCTCGGATCACCTAGACCGGAGGAAGGGGTGCGCTTCAGTGTTGAAGACGTAGTCATCGAGACTGATGATGTCGGGAGGACAGAAGAGCAGATAGAAGTACTTGAGAGTCTCGGCCAGCCAGAAGCTCTAGTCGACATGTTAGCACGTGAAAGAGCGAGATGAAACAGTGCAAGCCGCGTTCACTCACCTCCATGTAGTCCTCATGCGTTAGCGACTTCGTGGTCACGTCGATGACCGACGCGTGCGCGCCCGACTCCGTCTTGGTCCCGTTGGCGATGGCGGTGAACATATCCCAGCCCAGGTCCTGGAAGATCGGGTTGCCCGTCACGCGGTACAGGATGAAGACGCTCTCGATCGCCTCGGGTCGGAGGATGTACCGCGCGTCCTTGGCGGTGGTGAAGCCAAGGGGCAAGTGTTCCTTCCCTACAACTGAAGGTCAGCGGTTTTCTTACCTAGACCAGTTGCAAATATTGAAAGAAATTCAGGGTGAGGATTCGAGGGGAAATGAGGATGAGAACACATTGTCTTATGGGCTGTTGACTTACACTCCCGCCGCTTCCACTTCTCCACGTCGAACCGTTCCGCATCCCACTCGCAGTCTTCGTATGAATCACAGGCAACCATGTTCAGCCGCTCAGGCATCATCCCCGTGGGAAAGGACCTGTATGCGTAGACGCACCCCAGGGTGAGCTTTGCGCCGACATCGACATATTCCTGGCTATTGAGCAGCCGGCCGGCCAGCGCGTAGACGCCTCCGAGGTAGCAGCCGAGGTGTTCGATCTCGTGGTCGAGTTCGACGCCGCCGTCGCCGAGCGCCTGCGCGCCGCTCGCCATGAGGATCGGCTCGTTGCCCGGCACCATGGGGCGGAAGAGCAGGTTGTCCTTGGCGGCCTCCAGGAAGCTCCGCGACATGACCTCGTACCGCGGCTCCGCGCCGCCGAGCAGCGCGACGGCCTTGGGCAGGTACTCGTACAGGCTGTCGGCGCAGCCGGCGAGCGTGAACTGGTTGCCCAGCGTCACCTGCTTGTCGCGCATCGAGACCATCATGGGCCACAGGCCGGGCAGCATGGTCTGGTTCTGGCCCTCGTAGAAGACGTCGGTGATCCGCGAGACGGCGTCGTAGTACTTGGGGTCGCCGGTGATCTGGGACAGGCGCGTCATCTCCAGCGACAGGGTGCCGGGCGAGGCCGAGACGACGGAGCCCTCGACGGCCAGGCCCGCGCCGGTCTTGGCCTCCTCGAAGTCGATGAAGTCGACCGGCATCCGGTTCGCGGTGTTGAAGGCCCCGTACAGCAGGTCCCCGAGCTCGACGGCCTTGGCGCGCAGCACCTCGCGCCCGCTCAGGTCGTACGACGCGAGCAGCCCGCCCAGGTACCGGATGTTTATCTCGAACGTGTTGACCCGGCCGGAGCTGGACCGGCCAAAGTCTATCCCCGCCACCGCGTCCACCGCCTCGTCGAATTCGTCGCGGAGGCCGAGGATCCACAGCGAGTCCAGCGAGTCGACCAGCGTGGCCGCCCAGCCGCTGAACTGGTCGCGAAACCCTCCCGAAATGGGCATAAGCGCGTCCTTCATCCACGCGTGCTTCTTGTAGGCGTTCCAGTCCTCCAGGAATATCCTCTTGACCTCGCGTCGCCTGGCCTCCCGTTTCTTCTCAGCCAGATACCTCTCCGTCTTGAACCGCGCCTGAACATGCGGTAGTTGACGAGCCCTCCCCTTGGGCAACGGCGTGAACTCGCCGGGAGGGAACCGGAACTCGACACTGCTCCAGTCGAAGCTACTTGGCCTCATGGCGGCTGGGTTTGAAGACACTCCATGATTCATATGCCGCTGGAGCTTAGTATACTCTGTGCTGCTCAGCCCATCGTAAAACTTGCATAATAACCAGAAGAAAACAACAGCTCCGGTCAGTAAGACCGCGGGATGTTTATGTGTGCGCATTTGATTTGATATCATTGGGGGCAATACGCTTGAAGATTATGCTAAAAATCACCCAAAAAAAAAACCCCTACCCAGGAGCATGAGAACAAGTAAAGGCCAACATGAGAATGAAGGAAGAGACATCGACGACTTCCTTCTCCTAATGACTGCCAAGGTAATTCAATAGGTAATCCTAACGTCTCATGTCGCAGCCAAGCCTATACGTGCCGTACAAGTATCCTGCCACACAAATTTGCCTCACAGGTACACGAGGTAATCTTGCAGATCGCTCGTAAAAATAGATATATTGTGAACATCAAACAAAAACTAAAGTTGGCTAACCTCGTTAGGCGGACTAGGGTAAGATTGCCAAGATATCCAGGGTCCTCATCTTGTTGCCTATCGCTACTACATTTGGCTAATTGTGCAAGACAATTTCCGATTGGCAAGTTCAGTTTCGCATTCCTTCATACAATTTACAAGTTATAAATCCCGTTGAACGTGACGCAGGAAAGTCCAATGGCTAAATGAGTATGAGAGGCTAGAACAGGCGGGAATCCTTGGTAGGTATAATTCCCATCTCCTATCAGAACGCCCGGGGTGGTCATCGGCAACACGGCAAGTTCTCGGTTCTGCTTACCAATTTGCCCTTCCTTGGCCTCTCTCAGCTCTATTTCTATCGTCATAGTTTTACTTCCTAGTCTCTTACTTATGGTGTAAGATAGGTTATGGCCTGGAAAGAGGGTTCAATTACTTATCTGAATAAAAGGCTATCTCTCTGACCCGGACCGGCGCCGTTGTCGCCCCAAAGATGATGCAATGATCCTCATCTTACGTTCCTGGGCTCGAAGGATGTACTGAGCCTATTAGAATAGACCAAAAACAATGTAATGGAAGTTGAGTAGGCTTACCTGCTCGACTGAGTTCTCCACGTTTGCGACTGTCTCGACAAGCCTTGACGCTGATCTTCTGCCCCAATCTGTGGACTTGGTTGAAGGCCTGCCATTCCAACATGGGATTCCAGCCAGGTTCGACCACATGCACATGGCTGGTAACAGTAAGGTCGAACCTAGATTGACGTTAATAACAGAATCTAAATGAGGATATGGCAGGGAGCAACGTACCCAATAACAGCACTGTGTAAACGAAGCTGTCACCACAATGGTCTCGATTCGATATAACAGAAGGCGTTGAAGGGTAATACTTAGATTGATCGCTGACTAGCTAAAAGAAAGACTATCTAAGGGGGTCGGCGATGCGAAGTTCTTATAGACCTGAATACTCCGTTGTAGGGATGGGTCGCCAAGTGAATAGACGAGACTTGGCGACCCCGGGTCGCCAAGCTATAAGCGAGCCTTGGCGACGCGGTTCACGTGACTGACGCTTGCGGGGTATTCAGGAATGGGTGGTTGGTTCGTAACACAGGGCTCTTTTGTATAGGTATTGTCTGCTCTTCTAGCTACAAGAAGGAGTGGCGCGTAGACCCAGGCCGAACAAGGACCTGGGGGTTGATGTAGTTTGTAGACGGATCCAAGTAGCTCGGTGACTGAAGGAAATATTCGTGGCTTGAGATAAACGCACCGACAACAGCGTCAGATCCCTCTAGTCCATACACAGTGACCTCCTATCGAGTTTAGGTTAGGCTTGACTGAGCACCCTAGTGATCACTTGCAAGGAGAGTAAATTGAGTGTGTATATCTAAGGGATCTCTCCTCCTAGTGAGGAGATCTATCACCTATATAAACCAGTCGGGTTATCGTATCACCGTCCCTAGTGGTGGATCCCTTCAGGGATCAGTGGCACCTGCCAACCACAACGCGATACCTCCAGCGTACTGCTATCTTTGGTAGCCATTTGCAAAGTTGCTCCTACGTGTGGACGAAAGCTGCGATGTGTTTTGCAACATGCGATTGGAGTGACCCGGCCATGTATTAGCCTGGTGTCGCGATATAAGGCGCTATTGCTTCAACAGCATTAGCGACGTCATTTTTGCAACACCTGGGCTTAGGCTTTGAGTGCCAACGGCGTCAATCTCCCAGCCAGGATACACGGCTTGGTCTTGTTGAGTCTGGAGATATTGAGTGTCTGGGATACCGTGCTGTCGGCTATTCGACAACTGTGTATTTCTACTTGCTGTTGTACCGCTATCACTTGGACTTGAAGCCTCAGGCAGAGTTTTGAAAGAGTTTGATGATACTTCATCAGGGCCATGACTACGCCATTTCGTGGGAGCTTGAGTACATTGATGTCATTGGTGGGTTTGTGTATGTGATTGCGAACTCATTACTATACACGAATTCGAGCATACAGAAGGAATCAAAGGCGTGTAAGCCATATTACTGCGCTCGAAAGAGGTTTCGAAGTCCAACTATTCTAATAAAAAAGATTATCTAAAGTAACAAACTAAGCCTTGCGTGCCACAGCCATAGAATAAGCTCGACGACCATCGAGTTTTGTACACGCCAAAAAGCGAACCATATAACCGGTCATACAATATTTACAGTCGTTAGTCATTAATATCCAATATACATGAAGCCATCTAAGCCTTGCCGTGAAACCCCGGCAATGATACAGCTATTTTTATTAGTCATGATGCCCCCTGGCATATCAACCATCGAACACGGCACAAAACCCAAAATGGTTTGTGCTATACATGCTATGTGGGCGAAGGCGTGTCTCGATCATCATCATTCCTGTTTCTTTTGGGCTTTCCTGTCGACGAAATGGTGACAGATCCACCTATATCCGAGCGCATGTTGTCTAAAGGTACGAGATCGACTTTGTCGCTCTCGTACCCGTGTTCATGCTGTGGCGCAGGGGCGAGATGGACGGTGTTCCGTTTACTCGATTTCAAAGAGAATCGTATAGATTTTCGGTTCGCCGAAGAACCGCTGTGTGTGCCGGGCGCGCTTCGGTCTCCGTAGGATCTATCGGCCGAGCCTATCTTGTTCCCGTAGTACGAGACAGCTCGACGGGCAATCGAGACATCGAAAATCTTGGGCGCCACGCATATGAGGAGAAGACGTATGGCGGGCATGCATACACAAATAATACCGACGGTGATCTCGACAGTTGACCAGAGGCAGACGCCCCAATAGTCCCACGTGAGGTTGGTTGACGATCGAAACTCGACGAGGGATGAGAGGCGTATAATGCTGACCACGGTAACGCTAGGAGAGTTAGCATAGCTTCGACTAGGGAGCACAAGGGGCATGGATATCTTACAAAGTGCCGACACAGAACATTAAGGTCACGCCGACCTTCTTCTTCCAATGGAGCTTCAACTGTCTCAGCTGTGACAGAGGCAAGACCAGCATCCAAAGATCGATAGCAATGCTGATAGCTGCGTTTGCCCAGGCTATGGCATTGACGTTCGCGCATTTGCCGCCTCCCTCTCCCGTCCAGTTGGTCCAGTTGTAACTAATAGGCTGGCATTGAAAGATGGCCGTGAAAATGAAAGAAGTGCCAAACAGGATGTTGAAAACAACCGTGCCCCATAATAGACGACGAACGCTAGGCCCAGGGAAGATCCGTAGGTAGAAGAATAATAGCGATAGTTTTAAGACGAACACCTCGGAGAAGTAGAGGATTGTAATGATATAGAACCCTCTAGCGAAGCTTGTAATCTGGTCCGCAGTCAAGGTCCAGATGTCCTTGCCTAGTCCATTGGCAGTGAGTAGCACCACGTTGATGATAGCCGATGGTAGACAGTTTATCAACGTTAGGAGGACGAAGAAGTCATCTGGCCCGAGGTTATTGGTGCTGAAGAAGTTGATATACCCGAGTCGAATGAGAACAACGAGACCGGAAACGCCCATCAGGATGCATGAGACGACGTTGTATTCATATCGTTTGTCACGAATTGGCGCGCCACACTCCGTCTGTGTTAGATTTTTGGCGGCTGTTTCAACATGTGAGTCGTGTATTCGGACTAATGAGAAGGTATGGAATGCATACTAAGGGACTCTATGACAGTGCAGTTCTGGACTATGCATATCTCAGCGGTAGCTACCAGTTCCGTGTTGGTGCACTGGCAAGCTATGTCGGTCAGATCGCACGGCGAGGCCTGGATAGCAGCCAGAAGACAAGGTGTCTATGAAGATTAGCATCAGATTCGTCATGGCGAGAGGTCGTCGAGGAGTCGGGAATGCGTACAGCACACTTGGGAAGCTTTGCGACAAATTCGGCGACCTCGGCAGAAGAAGCTTGTGCCACAACCAAGCCGGTGAAGGCGGTGATCAGTGTACTAAGTATCAGGACAAGCCGCATCTTTGCCCAACATCGCTGATAAGCAGTTACACAGCCAAGTAACGATTATCTAGCCGACGGAGAGCGGCCCAAATAGAAAAAGAAAAGTTTAAGGAGTGACACTGGCATCAACCACGTGGAAACGGAACGATACGATCTCACCCTAAACATATGCGACAGACTGGTCCTGTTATATTCCCCAGGCAAATGTCACGCAACACACTACTACACTGGTGGGACTAATCTTGACTGGCCCCGTAGGCCAAATGACAAGTCCTGCATACGACTAAGTATGTAAATTGAACGATCTCCGAACATGAAAATCGGTTATAAGCAGTAGTACATATAATCCGTTCTTAAGTCGGGATCCAGTCGAGTTGCCCAGCTGAAAGGAGGTCTGTTCGTCGCCAACTACGTATACCCTGTAAGGAAAGTCCCTAACCTGGTAGGGAATGGGGAGGTCGATCATGATGATTGCCCAGGGTAGTGCTCTGAGAAGTCTTCAGCGTCTCATCCGTCCACTGATTCTGTTGGTCCGTCTTCGGAATTTTTCCGAATCTGTCAACATTGATGCCACTATGTAGTAGTAGCCCTGCCTGCCGTACCATTCGGCAGTCGAACCAGCCGACCGGACCAGTTCATGTCGGACCGGTTCACGTCGGACCGGTTCATGTTGCTATAAGAGTGATATTTAAGAAGAAATAAGTAGCGGTCGGTCTATTCGGCATAAAACATCATCATCGTTGTGTAGGGTCTGTATATGGGCAACCTTAGACCTGATAATTCGTGTGCTGTAATACTACTTGGTAGAACCATTTCACGGTAGGACCATTTCATTGGGATATGAGGAACCGCTTTGGCCTCGAGAAACTGCTCATAATAGCCAAATGGTAGAACGGCGAACCTAGCGCAAAAGTTTCCCATTTCCGATTAGCAACTGCAGATCACCTGCAAGGCACAGGGGAGGCTGCACTAGCCAAGGGTCTGTCAGCGTCTGTCAGCATATGCGAACCTGCAGCTCGGCGTTTTAGGCAGCTGAAACAAAAGGACGACGGACGTCGATAGAGAACGTTTGGGGTGAGCGATAATGTCGTTGCGCAACTCCGCCCTGAATCTTTACATGTTTTTTTTTTCTTTTTCCCGTTACGTGCACCAGAGTCGAAGTTGGGCTGGCGCGCTTTATTACACTACTTACTACATCCCCATGAGCCTTGTTGAGGGGATGTATCACTGCGTAGCAATGTTGCGGAGACCTGGAGAGAGTTCGGACAATTGCGAGTCAACAAGTGGGATCCCCACAGACCATCGTAACTAAATCTAAGCTCTACCTACTATATGTCAGGCGTAGTTAGTAGGTCAATAGTGTGAGCAAGAGTGTTGCATACGCAGGCATAAGCCCAGTTCTTAGTCCCAGACTCATCGGACTTAACGGATGGCATTTCACACTATTAACGAAGTCTGGTGATGATGGCGATTGCCGATACACGCTGATGGTCCCGCTGGGCTGGGGAGCATCCCTGAATGCACGTGGCTATCCTGGTTAAGAAATATTTCCGCAAGGAGGGAGCGGGGTTGCACTCCGACACCCCTCTGCAGTCTTGGTAATTTCTTCACTTACGAGGTGTTTTACCTGTACAAGCCGAGATAGGAACGAGACGTGAAAGGTCTGGTTAATGAAGATATTTGAACGGACCCCAGTGCACCGCATCAAATCAAGGCAGTTCTTCCTAGGTGCAGCGCCTATTGGTCCTCACGCAGAGATGCGGCCTCGCTGCCAGATTTCAATGAGACGGAGTTGGCTTACCTAGACCTATTCTATCCCCGCCGTATTCAAATCCCTGCAGGCCGTCGACGAGTTAGTTGAAGGATTGGCAAATAGGCTTTCGGAGCACCCTGACGTACTCGCCAATACCCACATCATCTATAGTAGCGACAATGGTTATCACACAGGACAACGTCATCTGCCACCAGGAAAGACCCGTAATATAGAGGAGGATATCAACGTGCCTTTCCTCGTCCGTGGTCCCGGGTGGCAAAGAATGCCGTGCCATCTATAACGAGCCAACGACTCATACAGACTTTGTTCCTACTATTTTCCAGCTCGCGGACATCTCGCTTCATGATGGCCTGGACGGCGAGCCTGTTCCCGTTACCACACAGTTGCGGTCGATTACGGCAGCCAAGGTCGAACATGGTAATGTCGAATTATGGGGTAAAGGCACTGTCGAAGGAACCATTTCGAATTGGACAAGTAGCAGTAGGTGCCCCAGGACTGTTGTCGTCGTCGACAAGGTGTAGAGACTAAATAGGTGTTGACATGGACCCCTGGTCCAGGGTACGGGCCTACGTATGTCCGTCTCATGTATACATATATAGGAGGCTCTGCCTCCTCCTTACGTAGTATCTTACACTCAATAAGCAACCTACTCCTCATAACCTTCGTCCCATGTTGACAATAGGTGCCATCTATGTTTCGCCAGCAATGCCTATAAACACGTGCGAGTCGTGGCAGATGATTACGACCTCTCCTATACGGTCTGGTGCACCAATGAACATGAGCCGTATGACCTAAAGGTAAGTATGAAAACGTGGTATATTTAGGAAAAACATAATAGAAAGCTGACGATAAGCCCGAAAAGGCGGGTCCATATCAAACAACGAACGTTTACGGATCTACGGACAACGCGTCAGGATATAGCATTGAGAAGCTGGTCTCCCGTCTCGATGCGCTGCTGCTGACGTTGAAAGACTGTAAGGGCAAAGTTTGTGCCCAGCCTTGAGAGACACTTCATCCGCAGAGGAACGTACGCAGCCTAGCCGATGCGCTGGACTCGACATATGACCATTTCTACCCCAACGAGCAGCTCAAGGTGAGCTGTTCGGAATGCAAGGACGGCTGTCTCACCCAATTCGAGGGTACATCATCACCTTTGTCCTACGCTAATGCAAGTGGCAGCCAGGTCAGCCTTAGGTCCAACTTATCGGGTGTTTCTGTGCTAGAATTGTAGACCGTCTTAGGATGTAATCATCTGAAGATTTTAATATGGCCACTGCTTCATATATACGAATAAATCATTGATATGAAAACTGCACTCTGACATTAGAGTGGACGTCTAGACTTTCGGACCTCGAGCTATAATGTACTTGATAATCATAAGGTGGTAGCCGAATTACGAACTCTGTGTTGTTCTGTTAATATGCCTTATTACAACGAGATATATGGAGGCTGAAGTAGACATAAAAATATCTGGACAATAGAGCTTTAGTTTCAAAAGAAAACTAATGCCGAAGATATTTTGAAACAGTAATGTCGCCTAGAGTATTCTAACTATTACCAGCTGTAATACAACTCATTGGTGACGAAAATCGCTAATGCAACAGTCTGAGAGACAAAGGTTGTCATGATAAGGATAGGAAGGGTGATTCATTACCAGTGATTTATATAGAAATATAACAAGAACTTGTATTAGTAGTAGATCGATGTAGGATGATTCGACTTCCCGACAAGAGTGTAAGAAAATTCCGATACCATCGCAATACAGCCTTATTTACTGATCGGTTCTAATCGGCTGAGATTGTACTTCCCCTGAGCATATATTTTCACTTTTGGTGCCTCACAGATTAAATTGCTTGAAGGGTGGTGTGATCTCTTTAAAAAGCAAGGTTATCGAAATTCTCTGTTTCAGAAAGCTTAGAGGAGGTCGAGTCCTTCGCAAGGTCCAACACAAAGGAATAACATGGAGCGAAGAGTATCGTCAAGTCTCATTAGACCATGACTCTCCCTTGTACCTATGCCCTAGCTGTTAGAAAAGCAGAACTGTAATCTCGACTGCTGGGATGCTTAATGGTTTATATCACTAATGTTATAATCGGTAAGTCTGTAATCTGATATTATTTGCTACTACTGTGAATGACGCTGCACAGGATCTATCTTGCTTAAGTAGTTTTCTAGAAGGCAGGGTGGCTTTTAAACATCAATATCCATCTCGGTGATTGATAATTGATTGGCGTGTTGACATGTCATTGGTCATGATGTTGCTGTATTGCCTCGATAAGCATGCATATGTATTCACAGCTATCCTTATCTCGCATAGAAAGCTCTTGAGCCCTTCACAAGTTATCCTAAATACCGCGGAAAATACGGAAAACACATCTCCCGCCAGTTACTTTGCGTTTCCTGACTTTCATATTCATGGAACTCGGGGCTGTCCGCTACTTTCCGAAGGAAGTCCCGGACCGTCCTCGTATTCCTTTGTCTTCGGACATGTCCCCGCAAGTTCCCCCGCCGCCGTCGTCGTCGTCACCCGGCTCCGTAGCCCCCCGGCCGGACGAGACCGCGGGGTAGGTATTATTTATCGCCAGTCAGGGCAAGAATTCGCCAAACCCACCTTCCTGGAGTGGCCTCCAATCCCCGATGACCCAAGAATCGCGTGCCTTGGTTGTCGGGGGTTTCACAATGCTGCGCCGAATTGACTGATTGATCGGTCGATGTATGTAGTATCAGGGTGTTTAATCTTCCTGTAACTGACCCACACGATCGGGCGGGTACCTCCCCCCCAAGCCCCCAAGCCCCCCAAGCACGTTTTCTTTGAGATGCGCATGTAGATCTTTGAGTACCGATTGGAAGATCACCCGCGAAACCGCTATTCCCATCTAGCTAGATTGTTTGATTCAAGCACTGCGATGGGAAAGCGGTTGTTTGCAGCTTGCGATCAACTGATTATTAGTGAATGTAAATGTGATAATAAGCCTCCTGCAACAGACAAGAACGGTTAAGGCGAGGACATGCCTGTCCTTTCGTTTCCGGTAGATAGACATACTATGGGGTAAGTACCCGCCATATCGTACATATCAGGACTAACCTGTGGAGATCACGGTAAAAATAAACGTTTCGGTCCCATCCAATGCCTGGTCAGGTTCCTTCGGCCTCGTAACCCCTTGATAAGATCTGAGCAGACTCTGGTCCGAGACTTCGTCCGTCATACGAACGGAAGTCTGCCTATGGTTCGGCCTGGGTGGTGCTAGCTCTGTACAGATGTACAGGAATGGAGTTAATGTGTTTGATTATAAAAAGGGCATCATGTCGTGTCTATAGTTTCGTGTATTATAGCTTGATCACTTGTCCATCAACCCGGACATTGCTTGAGAATAGCTCAGAAAGGGATTACAGTTCACCACGCGTGCCTTTTTACTACCGGATCGCTCGTACCTCATACAATTCAACATGAAGTTGCCCACCATGTTGAACGTGCCAGCTATCCTCGCTCTCGCCTCGCTGGTGGATTCCACCATGGCCAGTCCCTTCCCGGACAATGAAGTGGTCCCTCGAGAGACAAAAATCACCCGCCGAGCAGAGAACGGCGTCGCTGACATCGACGGCACGTGGACGGAGTGGAAGTCTGGGTACCTGAGTGAGTGCCTTGACATGGTTCCCGATCGTTCCCGCAATGTGCCGCCGAGACTGACGTGAGGGAAAAAAGCTGGGAAATACCTCCTTTTCCACAACAGCGACTTCGTGACGCTCCGTGGCACGGGCTACGTCCGCGTCCGCTGGGAGGTCGAGTACTGGAAGTGGGTCATTCCTATGTCTATGCTGCACCCCTGAAAAGGAATGCGAGAGCTGATAATGGTTGATTAGACGTGCTGGCCCTACGGCGGACCTGATCATTGATGCTACCAAGACGTTCCAACGTGAGCTCCTCCTCCTCAACTCAAGATTCAAGCGCAGTTGCGTCTAACGTCACCCAGTGGCTGCCGGTGGAGGTGGTTTCCAGTACGCGGACGGCGACCCCGTTCCGTTCTGCAACGCACCGTCCGGCTCTGGCTGTGGCAACGCCACCGGATCAGACGAGACCGGGTACACCTGGGGGTTGGCTAACCATTGGCGTAAGTGATTTCATGTACCTCCTTCATGGCGAAAGCGCTCTCCGTATCTACCTTTTCCTTCACATTTGCTAATGACTACCCGTAGACAACGAGTACTACTGGCTTGATGGCGATGTGACGGTCCGCACCAACGAGGGCACAGGCCTCTACAACGTCGCTCTGGAAGCCGTCTGTGAGTCTAGGTCTTCTGATACGAATTCTCCTTGACCGCTCTTAGACTAACGTGCTGCCACCAGCGTTCGAAGATATGCTAGCCGAGATCAACAACCCGTACGGAGGCTCCAACCATATCGGTCATGCGCTCGACCCGAGTGATGGTGCTTGCCCTTGCGCCGCTTGATCTACCAGAAATGAACTCCCATGAGTTGAGGCGAGTGAAATCCAACATTTCACTCTAGGAAAGGGGTCTTTTTCTATTCATCCTGTATATATATATATATATGAGCCGCGAATTTTCAAAGTCCGACACTTGTAAATACAGTCTCTTACCAGACCGCTTTCATGACCAAGCATAATAACCTATATGATTTCACCACGATGCAGAGTTGAAACATTGCGATGGATGCCGGATACGGTCAAAAAGGATTCTCTGAGTACATCCAACCATGCTACTGATAGGAGCCTCCTTGTGCTAGTATGAACTGCACGCTTAGAATTCAAGCGTAAGGTGGTTTAAAGCCATATTAAGGCAACATAGACTAGATTGATGAACACTCCTGATACTAGATATGATAATGTATATGAGGTAACCAGGCGTCAAAGGCAATTTAATAAGTTAGCATGAAGTAGAAAGGTCCAAATTACAACACGTTAAGACATGCTAACAGAGACGGTACCTAGACCATCTCCTCATTTGTAGCCACAATACTTGAATATATACTCTGAGCCTGAAAATGGCTCTATATAGAATGTTTCGAAAGGTATAGCTCGTCTCTCCTATGAGATCGACTCCTATTCTTTGGCCGTCCATTCGTTTACTCCCACACACTTTCTACAGTACCCTTCACACTCAAACCACCATCTCTACCCTCAATCCAGACTTCCCATTTCCTAGATTTGTCTCCCGGTGGCCTTTCACGATTGTTGATCAGCCGGACACAAACGTTCATCGGCTCGTTGGCATAGAGGGGTGCTAAGTTCCTGTAGTCAATACTATCAACCTCTTCGTGTGGGTCCAGCTGCGACCTCAATACTGAAAGCATCAGAGTAAGTGAGAGCGGGCCGTGGACCAAAAGGTCACGATGGCCCTCGACCTCACGGCAGTACTCCGGGTTCAGGTGTATCATGTGCGCGTTGAAGGTCAATGCGCTATAGTGGAAGAGAAGTGTTGGCGTGGGTGTGAGCGTGATAGAGAAATCGGGAGCATGAGGCGCTTAGCTTGAGTGTCAGACAGCGGCATGATTAGGGGGTGTGGATTGGTTAGAATGCACGGCGAAGGTGGATATGGGAGGTTGACCTACCCTTAACGATCCTCTCTCTCCCTACTGACGCTTTTGCGAGGCTGGATTGGGCCTCTTCCTTATCCATACCACGCATGAATACTAGGACCCTGCGCTCCGTTATCCCCTTGAATGAAGTCGAAGCATCAATTCCAAGGTCTTCATATCCAAGATCTTCGTATTCAAGTTTGCTCATGTACTCGCGCAGTACACTGACGAAGATCTTCTCCTGTCCCTCAACGCCCTTTGACTGGACATCATCAATGCTCTCAACGCACACAACGGGCTGTGATTTCAACAGGAGGCCGTTACGGAACTTGATATTACCACCGGCCCACATGCGCCGTATGAACGGGTCACCAGGACTATGGTAAGGGTCCGTACCGTCCGGCTGCAACTCAGAAGCAGGCTTCTGAAGGGGGAAATAGACGAGATGATGACCGTTCGGAAGCTTCGTGTCGAAATTGGCCATCTCGGCCATCATATCGACAGCGCCTTTTGAACGGCTCATCTGATACGCAGGAGGCTGACAATTCAGGGGGAGGAAGTCGGCCAGGACGGTGTTGAGAAGGTGGGAATTCGTCGGCGACATGGTATCCTTGCTTATTTGGAACTCGCGGGCCTTCATATCGGACATTATCTTTTCTATGTTGACTTGGGAAGAGGCATTGGAACTATAAGTACAACGCCAGGCTGGTATGGTTGTAGCGGTCCAGAGAGACGAGGACCCGAGCCATTGCGACTTGCGCGCCAGGCGCAAGGATGCACGACGGACTGCCATTTTTGCATCATGGGATATGGAGCGTTATGATAACACCGGTAAGTTAGCAGGGTCGCTATCATAAATCGATGACATGCAACTGAGTCCGACATGGACCGTGATACATTCAAATGCATTCAGTGCACATGCATTTCGGTAGCAGTGTCAAGTGCCGGCCATGAGCGACGTTCTTATCGATAAGACCGCCAATGTCCCGCCTGCCCGCCTGCCTGCGTAAAGGTAGAGTCATAATGTGCGATAATTACTGTAAAACACTGTGTGGGGTTCGCAGCTGCTCGCGTCCCTTTCAATTAACGCGATCTCGTCTACTACTCGAGCGCGTCACGCTGGAAAAGTTGGTGCCACCCTTGCACTTGCACCCTTCTGCCTGCGCTGTAGCCTGCGGATAAGACTCATGCGTCGACCCTAGATAAATTCGCCTCTCTCTCCCCCCGGTACACGAAGACTTCCACGGTGGCTTCCCGTTCAGTCCTCCGAATTGCGACGAGCACGTCCATCAGACTGCTCAGTATGGCGCCCAAGCAAGCTACCTTGGGGTATGTCAAGTCTTCTCAGACCACCCTAGGGTGGGTGCTGGGCTCTTCATTATTTCCTGTTGTAGCTATTGCTGATAGCTTCTCCCAGGAAATTCTTCGGCCAGCCCAATGGCTCCAAGCCGGTACCCCAGCAGTCTAAGCTTTCCTTTAGTACAAGGTCATCCAAGAAGACGAAGGAGGAGCCAGAACCTTCCAGCAGCGGGCAAGAGGCGCCATCAACGAAGGCGAAGCCCAAGGCAGATACGAAGGAGGATGGAAGTACTGAAAAAGGTATGTGCAGGGCGGTGCCCTCTATGTTGCCTTGCAAAGTTAACAGTTTTGGCACGTCCAGATGCCAAGAAGCGAACTCGTTCCAGCTCGTCGCCTAAGGCCAAAGCGAAGCAATCTCCCACAAAAGTAAAGACCGAAGAGCCGGTAGAAGAGCCAGGAGAAGATGACGATGATGTACCCGCAACGAAAAGACGGCGGCGACGCCCAAATCAACGCCAGATAGAGGACGACGAGGATGACGAAGTCATGGCTGACGCGGAACGTGTAAAACCTGACGAGAAGGCAGCTGGCAGTAAAGGAGCTAATAAGAAGAAACCCTCTACCACATCCCCCGCTACGAAGAAGAAAGAATCTGCGAAAGCTCAGCAGGTAGACGATGATATCAAGGAGAAGGAAGAGGCAGCGTCCGAGTCTGCATCCGAAATAGAAAAGGAGGAAGAAGATGAAGATGAAAAGCCAGGAGTTGCCGCAAAGGTTCGGGAGAAGCTACAGACTAAGCTCACGAGCAAAGCGACAGACCCGTATCCGGACTGGAAAGCCGGCGATCCTGTCCCCTACGCTGCATTGTGTACGACCTTCTCCCTTATCGAAATGACCACGAAGCGGCTTGTGATCACGGAACACTGCTCTTTATTCCTTCGACAGGTTCTGAGGCTTACCCCTGATGATTTCCTCTCTACCGTATTGCTCATGATTAATAAGCTCGCTCCGGACTATGCCGGCATTGAACTGGGCATTGGCGAGTCGTTGATTATGAAATCCATCGGCGAAACTACTGGACGAAGCCTGCAGATCATCAAGGCAGACCAGAAGGAGATCGGTGATCTTGGACTGGTCGCAGTCAAAAGTAGATCGACTCAACCGACTATGTTCAAGCCCAAAGCGTTGACGATCAGGGGCGTGCACAAAGGCCTGATGGACATCGCAACCGTGACGGGCAATGGCGCACAGGGCAAGAAGGTTGATCTAATCAAAAAGCTGCTCTCAGCTGCCGACGCTCACTCAAGTGGCAAAATCGATATTCACAAAGACAAGGGTGGACCCAGCGAGGCCAAGTACCTAGTTCGGTTTCTCGAGGGGAAGCTTAGACTTGGATTGGCCGAGAAGACAGTACTCGTATCGATAGCACAGGCCGTGGTCTGCCATGAGGCGGACAAGAATGGTAAAGTGCCTAGCACGTCGGAGATAGAGAAGGCAGAGGCGATGTTGAAGACGGTCTACAGGTTAGTCAAGCCCTCGTCACTCTCATCTTGCGGTTCTAACATGATATAGTGAACTACCTAGCTGGGATATCATAATCCCGGCCATGGTCAAGAACGGTATTATGAACCTAAAGGATACTTGCAAGCTCCGCCCAGGTGTCCCCCTCAAACCTATGCTGGCCAAGCCAACCAAGGCCATTACCGAGGTCCTAGACCGGTTCGAAAACCAGACGTTTACCTGCGAATACAAGTACGATGGTGAGAGAGCACAGATCCATTACGTTGCCAAAGACCATTCAGATGAATATGTCGATGCTCTACCCGGTGCTACGAAGGAAGCTGCAAAGGGTGTTGCCTCGATCTTCTCACGAAACTCCGAGGACCTGTCCAAGAAATATCCCGATATATTAGCCAAACTTCATACGTGGGTTAAGGATGGCACCAAGAGCTTCGTGTTGGACTGCGAGACCGTCGCATGGGATGTTACAGAGAAGAAGGTTCTGCCCTTCCAGCAACTCATGACAAGGAAGAAGAAAGATGTCAAGCTTGAAGACGTAAAGGTAAAGGTTTGCGTCTTTGCTTTTGACTTGCTCTTCTTGAACGGTGAACCGGTCGTCGAGAAGCCACTCCGAGAACGTCGGGAGCTGCTCCGAGACGCGTTCGTCCCAGTCGAGGGCGAGTTTGCGTTCGCCACGCACATGAATTGTCAGGAGCTCGAGGACATTCAGGCATTCCTAGAAGAGAGTGTGAAAGCCTCATGTGAAGGTTTGATGGTCAAGATGCTTGACGGGCCGGAGAGTGGATATGAACCCAGCAAACGAAGCCGCAACTGGCTCAAGGTAAGCACTGTCTATCAATCCGGTTCATGGCTGTCGCTCACAAGTAGTAGATCAAGAAGGATTACCTCTCCGGAGTCGGCGACTCCCTGGACCTTGTGGTTCTAGGTGCTTACCACGGCAAAGGCAAGCGCACTTCCGTCTACGGCGCGTTTCTCCTTGCCTGCTACAACGCCGCCACCGACACGTACGAAACCGTGTGCAACATAGGCACCGGGTTTTCGGAGCAGGTCCTCGAAGAGCTGCACAAGCAGCTCTCGGAGATAGTCATTGACCGGCCCAAGCCGTTCTACTCGCATTCCTCGGGCGGGCAGCACCAGCCGGACGTCTGGCTCGAGCCGCGCTACGTCTGGGAAGTCAAGACGGCGGACCTGACCCTGAGCCCCAGGTACAAGGCCGGCTTGAAGGAGGGCGTAGATCCCGCGGGCGAGAAGGGAATCAGCCTGCGATTCCCGAGGTTCATCAAGGTCAGGGACGATAAGAAGCCCGACGAGGCGACGAGCAGTCGGCAGGTGGCCGAGATGTACAGGAAGCAGGAGAGCGTGACGAAGAACAAGGGGCCGTCTGTGGATGACGACTTCGAGTACTAAGGGGCGAAGGGGCGAAGGGGAAGTTGCAACTTAGCTATACATTTTGGAAGTTCAACTAAGCAATGATGATTATGATGCGTCGTGTCCCCCCATCGAGCATCTGTCCAGTCCGCATACATACGACCGTGACGTGGTTATAATATAATTTTTTTCTGATTCCTCACACGGCAAGTAGAACCCTGATCCTAGTCAGGCGAATGCAGGCCGTGGTCGAGGACCAAGTCCAGACAATGGCTTCCTGATGTTTGTAGGCGTTCTCCCGCCGCCGCGCAGCAAACTTGCCGTCTCCTTGCCCAGTCATGCCCTGCCGGGGTCTGTTTCCGAGTAGCACACAAACGGCACGTAGCCATGTGGGCGAGTTATATTAATATAACGGCACCGATGTGCCTTGCCGTCCCGGTCCCGATCTCTGCATATAGATCCCGCGGACCATCGACATGAGCTCATGACCAGTCCATATAAGCTTAGTCGACGGGAAAATGGATCATGGAAATCCTCCCGGTATCGCCGGAGATCGGGTGCCACGTGGTGGTGGTTTGATTGTTGCAGATGTTTTAACTTGAGTGCTTTCCCCCTCCCCCCCCTCTCTCCCCCAAAGACTCGGATCCTCGTGATTGCCCATTTTCCAACACCATCCACTACGTCACCTGTCCCCAAGGTGACTCAATAGGTACATCCCACTACATAACCTCGGCGTCGGGCCAGGCCTGCTGCTGCTGCTCGACACCGCACTTCGGTCCAAATGCTGTACGACGCCCCCCTTCTGCTACCGGACCTCGAGTATAACAAGAGTAGCCCAGCCCCGGCCGAAGTCGCAACTAACCAACCGATCAACCGACCAACCAACCAACCGCTTCGCTCGATCCATCTAGGTAGATCGGCAAAACGTCCCTTCCCGTCTCTGAAAACCTTCCCCAGGCGACGGAAGGTCGCATCGCGGGTTTCGTCTTTCGGCTCGTAAGCACTCCTATCGTCTGACGGCTACTCATTCGCCTACGCGGCCGTCGGATTTGCAGGCACATCCTCCCGATACACACGCACACGCGCGCACACACATTTAGACTTCCACTCCCTAGGTAGGTGCCTCTGCCTACCCAAAACCTGGGTTCTTTCCACTCTCCTCCGGTCCGAAAAGCAGACGACCAACGTCCCTTCCTGCCCCCTGCTTACTTCAGATAGGCACGAGCTTTCCGCAGATACATCCACCCGAGATGTCCGACAGCAAGCAAGAAACCAGCGGCGGCGGCGGTGGCGGCGACGGCGGCGGCCAAGCCTCCTCCGGCTCCGCCGCGGACACCGAGACTTCGACCACGGACACTTCGGCTGTGGATGCCTCCACCGCGGACGCTCCTTCCGAAGACGCCACCACCTCCGTCGCGGACATGTACCCGACGGTGAGCTGCCCGTGCCCGTGCCACGAGCCGAACGAGCGGCGCGAGGGCCGCCCGTGGCTGTCGTTCTCCAACGCCGCGTACATCGTGTGCCCGCTGTGCTGGTACGTCTTTACCTACCATCCTACCTACCTACCTATTCCAGGTTTTCTGTGTTTCCTACCTCCTCCTATTTCCTATTTCGGCTCTCAAAGTACCCTACCCAGGAATCTCCGGGGATCTACCTTCCTAGGTCCACATATATCTAAGATGTCTGTGGGGAGTTTGGATTAGGGGTCAAGAGATGATGATTTTNTTTTTTTTTTTTTTTTTTTTTTTTTTTTTGAGAGAGAGAGAGATATATATATATAAGCAGAAGGGGAATTTGCTAACCCCGGATCGCGGACAACAACACAGGGTCGACGCGTACATGTACGTCAACGGCAGCGAGAAGCGCGGGTACGAGTGCGGGCCGTTCCTCCGCTCCAAGGGCAAGGACCCCAACATCCCGGCGCAGCAGCAGTGCTAGGTGGCTGGGTCGACAGGGTGAGGGAACTCTAGGACGCGAGAGAAAAGGGGCATATATTGCAGGAGGAACGTGGGGAGGAGCTGAATGGCAAAGTGGACATGCAGCTACGTACTTATGGTTGTCAGAACGACACTAGGGCAAGAGCAATAATTCAGACGGTGGCGTTTTCTTCTTCTTCTTCTTCTTCTTTTCTTCTTTCTCCTTCTTCTCCTTTTGCGCGGATTGGCAGAAAGGGGCATTTGGTACCGGAAATGCTTTGCCAGGATGTCAGATTCGGGATACATGTTTTCGGAGGTTAAAGGCGTTAGTAAAGGATTCCCCTCCTGCGTAGGGACGTTAGAGAGTCAGTTTCGGGTCAAGGAGTCCTGTCTTTAACTTTTTTTTGTTTTTTTCTTTCATTCATCCGGGTCTCATTCGATGATCTTTACGCGGCATTCGCTGATCTGCTGTGTTGGTAGAGGTTGAAGGATAGGTTGACTTAGACGAGAAACCATCCCTATAATTTAAAATTAATAAGATAGTCCTGCTATCACATAGCATAGCTCCCTTTGTCGGTATCTTCACCTAATAACTATCCATGGATATTCACTACTCTCATAGTTCCCTACTCAGGTAACCAAAATTCAATAGTTCAAGGTGTGAAGAGCCTTTTCCTGGACGCAACCGCCATAGATAGTAACCTATATGCCCACGTGGCTATAAGTGGTGAGACAGTCTTAGCGCGCCAGCGTCATAGCTGGGTATTTATACCCAAGATTATTCCTCATAAGCCCATCACATGTACTACATTCAAGTAAAACGGTGGACTTTTTCTCAGATACCCCCCAACCAAATCGCACGCGATGATGCTTCTACGCAAACAGAAAGGTCTTTCAGGCTGAGGAGTCTATGGAATGCCTCATCAGGTCGGCGGTATAACTGCGTGTCTACAGTAGTGACCAAGAGGCATTTGCCAAACTTCTCGCAACATCATCGTTCTGAGCAGGCTCTAGCTCTCTACCTATCGGGCAGACAAAAAAGCGTGCCTAGACGTGATTGCTCGCGGTGTCTGAGCCTGTGCCCATCCCATCCCAGCATCTACTTATCGTTAACCTAAGCACTTAGAAGGTGAGCTGTATAGGATAGATATGTATCCGGGCAACAAGCCGAGCAACCTAAGACATACATACCACCCCTGAATGCTTCTTCCTAATGAGCTTTGCTATTTGGAGATTGGTTTTTTATATGGTCACTTACAGATTGGTTTTTTTCAACTGCAGTCACCTGCTATTACCTTAGCACCACCAACCCCCTGTTGTTACCCCAGCTAAAGAATTAGGGCATCATTTCAGCTAAAAAGTCAGAACTAAAGCAAGCAGCTAACCCAACTGAATAGCTAAAAAAGGAGGGAAAGCTAATAAAGAGTTCCTTTTAAATGTTGATACGAAAAAGGCTTCAAAACGATAGAGCGAAAAATGTAATAATAAGGCGCAATCTGCTGCCATACAAACTTGTATGGCAGCAGATTGCAGGTGGATACAGCTGCGAAAAAACCAATCTGTAAAAACCAATCTCCAAATAGCAAAGCTCTATTTAGTGTCTAGCTGTGTGCTCCTACACTCGTGCTCCTCTATATTCGGGCAGTATCGCGCCAGGCTTAACATCACCTAGCTAAACTAGGCATATATGCATTCACGTTCACCCATGCAAGCACGAGAAAAATCGAGTTAGGTAGTTTAAAGTCATTCGTTCCTGTTCATTCGTGCTCATCCGTTGCAATCATGTCACACCATCTCGGCGGGGGGCAAGACAACCCCCCATCATATCCGTCACACGCCTCCCGCGCGCCCCCTTCTCGCCTCCCCTCGTCTGCTCTCTAGCTACAGAGGATGGAGAAAAACAGAGTAAAAAAAAAAAGATGAACCACCGACCAACAAGGGTTGTTCGGAGGGAAATATAAACAGATCAAGAAGAGAAAAAAAAAAGTTTCCGCCACACCTTTGGTTTCCGTTTCGCCATGCTGATGCATTTCTTTTGAAGCTGGTAGAAAATAACACCTTCGGTGCCTGCCTGCCTGCCTGCCTGCTCCCCCTAATACCCCTCCCTCGAGACCACTGGGGTCTCTCCCTTCCATCCACTGTCTCTACCTTCGTTCATTATATGCCAATCGTAAAACTTCATCCGTAGGGGGAGGTCCAGTTCACCCGGAGGCAACGTTGAAAATGTGCTTTGCCACTATGTAGGGTGGCTGTCGATTGATTGATTATTCGGCAAGAAAAAGGAAAACAATTTCGGCTGAAAGCCACCGCCGACAGGAAACCAACCGCAACAACAAAATCCGTGGTGAGTGGTCTGCCTACCGCTCAGTCAAGGAATGCGGCCCGTGAAGTAAAGAAACCTGCTGCGAAGTGCCAATTGTCGGGAATGATGAACATGTGGTGCTTCGTTTCGGAGATGGCCATGGGAGGTCTTGCTGCAGTACTGTTCGCAGGCTGCTTGTAGAAGCGGGTATCATGACAACGAGTCGTTGAAAGAAAAATGTGAAACTCGCGAAATAGGCCAGGCTCTATATCTTTCATTATTCAAGTTAGGTGATCGGTGCTAAGAACGGACTGAGCATGAGATCGTCCGCGCTTGGCCGCTGGTTGTAGTCCATCTCGAACGTCTGGGTCAGGAACTCGACGGCCTCGGGGCTAGCACCTTCAGGGATGGTAGGAGCAGCCTTTCCACCGCCAATCTTGAAGATAGCCTGGAGTTGACTGCAGTCTGGGAAGGGATGCGTTCCCGTCATCATTTCAACGACTAGACAGCCGAGCGACCAAATATCAGCCTTGCGGGTGTATGACGTCTGCTTAACAACTTCAGGCGCCATCCAGAACACGGAGCCTTGGAGCGAAGGCCGATGCTTGTTGTTGTTGGCGCCATTAAGGATATTGGAAGCCTCGAGCTTCTTGCTGATTCCGAAATCAGAGATTTTGATCGTACCCTTATTGTCGACAAGGATGTTGGCACCCTTGATGTCACGGTGGATGATGTCTCGGTTGTGTAGGTATGACAGCCCATTCAGGATTTGCCGAACGAAGCTGCGGACTAGCGGCTCAGGCAGAGCGCCGTAGGAGTTGAGCATCGTCTGGACGGAACCACCAGGGACATACTCGAGGAAAATATTGAGGTGTTCGGATGAAGAGCTCGCACCGAGATATTGCACAATGTTGGCGTGCCGCAGGTCCCGAAGAAGCCCAATCTCGCGCTTGAGGGCCTCGATCATGCTCTTCTTCCGAGCGTCCGACTGGCTGTTGGCACCCGGCGACGGTGTCTCAACCTGCTTGACGGCAAGCAGCTCGCCAGTCACGGCATGCAGGGCGAGGTACACGCTACCAAATGATCCTTGACCGATCAAGGCACCCTTCATCCACTTGTTGTCATCCCACGACTCTCCTGCCAGGAAGCTCTGCAGCTCCTCATCGGCATCCTCGCCATCTTCGTTCAAAGCCTGCGCGATCTCTTTCACAGACCCGGAACCCTGCGTACTCGTTTCGTCGAAGTAACTTTGTCGTACATTACCGTCGGGGTCTGTAATGCTGATGGCGTTGGTGTCGGATCCGCTGTCGGCGAACGAGACGTAGGATTTGCGGTTGGGCTCGACAATTGGCGATTCCTCTTGGAGGGTGTCGAGGACGGACGAAGCGACCGAGTCCCGGTATGCGTGTTGAAGGCGACCTTGGTTGTCACGCGCCTTAACCTTGGCAAGCTGGCCACTATTCAGCCACGTATCCGCGATGGTTGGGATGGGCGGCGCGTCTTGAACACTCGACGCAAAGCTCAGGTTGCTCGCCACGCTTAGCCGACTGTTCACCTTGCTAAGGCGTGTAGATCTGCGCATAGATAACCGGGCAGTTCGGTCGATGTCCTCCCTGGGATGATCGGGAAAGTACGAAGTAAGATCCGAGGTGATCAATTCACTGGGCGGTCTCAAACCACCGAATTGGCGTAGAACCTTCCTCCTAGGGAGGGCCCCGGCGTCGTTCGATGCGGGTCGCTCCAGATCTCGGGCGGCGAGATGCAGATTCCTCTCGCGGTCTTGGTATGATATGGGCGATAACGGCTGTTGAAGGCCTTCGTTCCAGCTCTCACCGAACATCTTCTGGAGCTTTAGCTGACTCCTCTTGTCTTGAACATTTTCGAGTGCACGAACATGGTTTTGTTGGGCCTCCTCCATCGCGATAGACGCGGCTCTCTGTAACTCAGACTCTCCGGGCTCGCCGGCAGGCACGCGTCGAAGGATTAGGCGATTTCTTTCGGGCCGCTTCTGATCCTTAATGATGCGCCACAGTTCGGTATCGCCGAGACGACGACACTGCTTAGGGTCGGGGTCAATACCGGCTAGTACCCAGAAACAGTAGTTGCGATCGTGGTCCTCCCTAAGAGCGAATTTCCGTAGGGTTACTCGCATGACCTCTTCGCAAGTGCTGCAGCCCGCAATCTTGACAACTTTGGTAACACCGTTGGTAGAGATGACGCGAATGACTTCCTGACCCTGTGGTAGTGCTGCCATCAGCGAACCATCCTGACTCGAATTATTTCTGGTATGGGTCATTACCAGACGGCCGGGCAAAGTCGGAGAGCCTGGTGCCCTGCCAGTCGAGTTCGGCATCGCGTTGCTCATGTACGGTTGGTTCTGAGGGTATCTTTGCTGCCTGGTGGAACGGACTTCGGAGGAGGGTAAGGGCGAATTGGGCCTCGATGCGGGTTTTGCAACGTCACCCAATGAATTGTTCGACGAGTGGTTCGACATGTTGACCCTAGAATATCGTCTGTTCGACGGCGGGGTCGGCATGGCACGACTACCAGAGTTCGACGGACGAGGGGAGCCTGTTGACGAAGGTGTGTACTGGACATCGAGCCCACCAAAAGAATCCTGAAGAGGATGGGTTAGTGAATTTTTGCAGGCAGACTTCACATGCGATTTCAAAGGCAACTTACCCTATTGCGCTTCTTTTGGTTCGCATACGCCTTCGTCCTCAGCTTCTTTATGCCGAGAAATAGTCGAACCCGATCGCCGACCTTATCAATGCCCATTTCCTTAAGAACCTCCTTATCCATTTCCAACAAGTTCTCGCCATTGATGTTATTTCTCTTGAATAACTTCTCGTACTCGCCACACTTGACACTTCGCAGATACTCGCAGACTTGGTCCTCGGTCCAGTTCTTTACTGCATCCGGGCCGTCGACATCGGAAAACTCAGACTCGGTGGGGCTGGCGAAGGCCTGGCCGGCGGCATGGAGGGCGGGGGTTCTCCTCGAAGGTGGCATATTGGCCTGTTGTGCGCTCGAGACCAGGGTGGAACTCGACGAGGCCAACGAAGCCGGGAAAGACGTCTTCGAAGCTAGCATCGCCATTGTAGAAGGGTATCGGTGGTGCTGCTTAGGCCGCCACCATAAGGGAGAATGGGGGTAAAGGGGTGGATGGGTAGAATGGAAGAAAGGCGAATTGTTCTTTATTGCTGACTCCGGGTCCTGTCAAGAGAAGAACAAAGCGCCGTCGGTCGAAGCAGCGACACTGCGCGAGGCGAAAGGAAAATGGGTTCGGCCGAAGTCGAGGATGGTGGTGATGAGATGGAAGCGGATTGGGAGGAATTGGGGAGTTGTAAGGTAAGGTAAGGCAAGGCAAGGTAGGATACGATTCGGTTAAGTTCGTTGGTTGGTGTTTGGTGCAACTCTCCAGGGTCTGTTCTCTCGTTCAATTAGGTACCTAGGTAGCCTGGCTGCATGCGGGCTGACCACCCCCCCTAGCCCCTACCTATACCACTAGGTACCCTACAGACTACCTACACAGGCTAGCGTCAAAGAACACCCACACTGCCCTGGAAGGCTTCGATTTCAACGGTCGATTGCAAGGCCGAATAAAATTGTAAAAACTTCAAACTTAATCAATAGCTTATTAAATGCTTTTTTATATCGAAACTGAAATTTTGCAATTTTCATTCTCATAAGTTGTTGAGATAATCGACTCTCGAGTCACCCTTCAAGACGTTTGATGTGGTGTGGCTGTATGGGTGTTTTTTGACGCTAGCCTGCTACAGTACTAGGTAGAGGTACCCAGGTACCCAAGTGGAATCGTCTACGAGTTCTATGTAAAAAGGACGACCCGCGCTGTCTGTTAGTGGCTAGGCGGTCGCCTTTGGGGGTTTCACTCGCTGGCGCCAGGCATGATTAGCTGCTGAGGCACCGATCCCGGGTTGATTTCTCGAATTCTCATTGGCTCCAACCCCAGTCTACAGCGAGGACGGCGGTAGCTGGCGTGCAAAGTTGAAACGCGTCCAGGGGTGCACGGCCACTACGATTGCCCAAAAGACGATGCCAATCCTTCCATCGCCCATCCACCCACCACCCATCGGACGGAATTCAGCGAGCTGGGCAAGGATGCGGGCGATAAGCCTGCTGACTGTGGCCCGGCAAACACGTTGATCTTGGCTGATATATGGACCACCAGCTGGACGATGATCGTACATGCTACGCGACCTCATGGTATCATCCGCAACAGGACGGCAACTATGACATCAACTCGATGATACTCCTCATTCAACAAACGTTATGCGTGTCTTACGTGTACGTACATATCAAGTAGATCGTGTGTACGTGTGTGTAGGCGCCGAGGCGTAGTAGTGCGTGGAAGAGGATAGGGGTCAAGGGGACGTGTTGTTGTGTTGTTAGATATTTCACTTATAGCAAGTAGGGTATACTACTTACGCAGGTGGAAGGACATGCTGGCGTTGGCAGCAACGCAACGACATTGGAATGCTTAGCCCCCATGTACCCTTTAACGCACGCCGAATCCGTCTAAGCGACTTTTGCTGTGCCTATTCCTGCTGCGTACGAAGTAGTACATGCATGCAGGCGATTGACATGTACATCCATGTGTGCTTTATCGTTGGCAAGATAGATATCCGATCTGATTAGCAAGCCAATCCATTCCTGTCGTTGCTTGCCGAGCCTGGATCCTTCAGGGGAATCATTTCGCCTTTCTTCTCTTCAGTCTTCTCTCGCCCGGTTGTCCTATCAAATCCCAAATTGATGTTTGGCCAGGCACATGACAAACCCGTCTATGGCTAGTCTCACGGAGTCTGTCTTTCCTTAGGTCTTCGATAATAGTTGCCGCGTGGGAACTGCCTGGTGCCGTACCGAAATAGCCATTATCAATCTTAGTCGCTGAATGCTCCAAGACGGCTGGCTGGACCGATAGCGACGAGGCAAAAAAAAAACATACAGTTGATTGGCTTCGCTTCGTTTCGATTTACCTCAGCGAGTCATCGCGTGGAATACGCAAGGGGGGCACAGGGGGGCCCCTTGGGGGTGTTTGGCAGTTTGGCCAAGTACCTTCAGGGGTTGATTGACAGGGACCCGCCAAGATCTCCAACTTGAAACTCGACAAGTTTCGACCGGCCCCAGGCGAGAGGGTAAGAAGGTACATCAGCACGTCAGGCGGTCAGCGCTTTCTAACTGCTTGATCCGGCCAGACCGGCGGTACCGACAAAGTTATACTATTAGCTTGTCCTGTATTGTATAACTAGTATGTACAACATACAGGTGCGCATTTCTAGGTAGAGCTAGGAACCCTGCGCGACTCGATTTTTGCGGTTCGGTGAAGGCGTCATACAGTGGATAATGAGGTCCCCTATTGAGAGTTAAGTGCATGACATTCGCGGCTAATGAGATGTATGAAGATTGCCTGGCAGCCTGGTCGACAACAGCCATACTATTACCAGTACATAGGTTAGAAATGGGAGATGCATCGACCAGGAGGATGGTTCAAAGAAGGCACCGAAATGCGATCCTTCGGACTTGGGCTCTTTTGCTGATTGTTCATCTTCCCGCTGTCGGGACGGGTGATTCGCCAGTTTTAGCCTATCGCAACGAGATCTCCGTAAAGTCGGTGACGCTCTAGACTGATCATCGTCAGGCGCTCGGCCCATTGGACGTTGGAGGGCTTGCGCTGAGGCTTTTGCGCAGTTTTATGGCCGACGTCGAGCTGACGGCTGGGCATGCGCGGTGGAACCTCGACAATGCCCTCAGTTACTAATACGGATTTAAGGCTTCGGTTTTCCGTGTTTGTTTGGCCTGTCTGGCCTGTCTGGCTTGTCTGCAATACACATAGTAATAAGAAACACGAGGGTCAGAGTCGTATTATGTTGTTGTCCGGCCATCTTGGGGAGTTGTTGCAAGGACCATGGCTGTTCCCGTCGGTAGGACGAAGGAATAAGCGGTTCATTTAAATTGCTTGGAGTCTACGTACAGGTACAGATGCCAATGCGTTCCTCTCAAGGACAGTCTTTTCGACGCCTACCGTGTACTATTATACAGTAGGATTAATACGATAAAACATGCAGTGTCATGCTAGGCGCTCGTTGACAAGGCATCCTTCAGTTGGGCGTGAGATGGGGCAAACAGCAAAGTGCTCGATGATTTGCCGACGCGTGGCGTGGCCCCCTTTGAGCTGTATTCAAGCTGAGGGCGGCAATGCGGGCAGGCTTAGCTACAATGCCTACATACAGTATGGTCGAGCCTGGAAGGATTAATAGCCTCAAGAGGCTAAACAGATCCAACTTGTGATGGATCTACTACATACTACATATCCAACTATGTAACAGTAACAGTATTCTTAGAAACACCAAATAAAAAGCGGAAGCTCCTTTCCTATCCCCACCAACAAGGTATGCTCATGCCAACGTGTCGGTGTTGACGTTGGATTGAAGAAGAGACTAACCTACTGGCTGCCTTGCTAACCTATCATCACCTATGTAGGGGCTTGAAACGACCCAAGAAACACTGAGGCCACTCGCAAGATGTCACGGGAAGCTCTTCACATACCTACCGCCTACCATAGGTAGAACCACGGAAGCGCACGGCGCACGATGGTCTGCCCACCTACTATACATCCTACAACAAATAACGTATACGGGCTGACGGGCTGGACAGAGCATGGTGTTTATGGGTAAGTGAAACTGCTACAATCTTAACGCTCCCACGTGCGAGGGTCTCGTCCTCTCGTGTTGGTGTTGGGCCGTTCGACATGGGAAGGGGGAAGTGGGAAGGGGGAAGTGCCGAATTTCAATCTTCTGTGCATTGCAGCAGAATATTGAGCCCCCCAACCACTCATAACAGCGTGAGGCTCGGTGAAGCGATGCCCAGGTCCCCCGTACAGATAACGAGGTTGCATAATTAATGCACGGCAAACGCCCGTCACCTCCAAGTCTAAACTGCTGCATTCGGCCACAGAGATAGCAGAGTTGGGGAGAGGTATATAGGGGAGGTTTGAGATGCTACATAGTGCTAGGCGCCTTTCATGCAGTTTCGATTCCGACCAGACACACGGCATGGCTTCCCCATTGCCATCTATTGACTGCTTCTTTCGTGCCTGGCCCGACTGCCGCGGCCCCAGATTGCGGGTTGTGTCAGAGCAAGTATCAGTGTGTCATTGGGCGAGTAGGTAGAGTTGTATGATTGTCCCGTGCTGCGAGATTATAGGCGCCTGATGGAACTATGACGTTATCGGAGCAGCGCGCGTATTTCCACATCCATCCATCCATCCATAACATCTACTCGTATGTAGGTATGTGCGCGTATGTATGCGCATAACCTAGGTCCTTACGTAGGTAGCATGGGTATCCTCATATGTTATATGTGGCAGGCCGAGAGATTCCAGGCCAGGCAGCCCAGGCGGCCAGGGTAAACAAATAGGTAGATACTATCATTACCTATTCTGCTATTATGTACGTGTTGCGAGATGCGAGATGCCGGATGTGCGAGAGAGCAGCGAAAATCTTTCTCGATCACCACATGACGGGCCGGGCTGACGAGCGTCGTGGGGATTGTGCAAATTGCATCGATGTCATTGAATGGGGAAGGGCTCAGAAAAATTGCGATGCGATGCGTTGGTCTGTCTGCACAAGCCTGCAGAACCACCACAGGAGACGCAGAACACCACAGAAGACGCAGAACACGTCTTTCCACTAAAATACAGGGCAAGACCGCAGCATCGGGGACTGCCCCTGGCGTGCCCTGGCGTTCCCTGGCAAACCCTGGCAAACCCTGGTGGCGCCCTGGATGCGATGCGCAGGCGAGCTGACGTTATGTCATTGGGCCGCCCGGGCAGTGCAAAACCGGTTCCCAGCATCGTCGGGGCCTGCAGCGCAGCGCACGTTATGGAGAGCCGACGGGCAGCTAGCAGATCCGTGCAGGCAATAGCGGGGCGGCTCCCAACTCCGCATGCACACTTTCTCTTCAGCCCTTGGTTGCTTGGGACCTTGATCGCGATTCGCGATGCAACATCTCGGTCCTTGGTCTGTGGCCTTATCGCAACGTCCACCTTCCGCCGCCTGCTAACTCTCCTCCTCCAACTCCCTCCCTTTGTTCCCCCTTCTTTGAAGATGCTTCCGTTTACGTGCTCGGCTGTCGATCGGCGCCGCAATCCAACCCATTGAAACCCTTCCGGACCTTCCGCCCTCCTTGAACCCCCAAACGACGCATACCACCTGCTTATAGTACCTTATAGTACAGGTTGTGTGGTTGTGCGCTACAGTACATGACTGGTCCGGACCTAATCGCAGTTCTGCTATGAGCCGACGGCAGCCCGCCAACCCCCCGCCGAGAAGTCCTAGTGCTACGCCCTGTCGCCCCCATTCATGGAATGACCGACCACTGTTACGCTTGTATTGTAGTTAGGTAGCTTTTGGCGCCCGGAAGTGTGTGATATCATGGAGCCGAGGAAGGTGTCTCAGCCGTTGCCTGAGGGGAGGGAAGCGCCGATGTCCCGGACCCGGCGCGCGTCCTTTTCGGCCATCAAGGCATTGCGGACCTTGAGCGTCGGCTCTCATCTCTCAAGTGCTTCGGAGACCGATCTCTCCCTGGCAGCCACGCACCGGCGAAGGGTTCTACCAAAACCCCGTACCTCGGAAACCATGAGAGAGAACCTGGGCCGAAACCCTTCCAAGTCTTCGGCCGAGGACAACACTGACCGCGGATCTACTTCAACCAGGCCCACGTCTCCCTCATACACCGGCAGCCAGGCCACGAGCATATCCGGCGAGTTCGTTAGCGTCCTGAAATCAGGCCCTCTTCAACCAGAGACGTCCATCTTGAAGTCCAAGAAGGAATATTTGGTCTTGACTTCGGCCTGTCTAGTAAAATATAAAAACCGTGCCGCTGCGGCCGAACACTTTCCTCAGATATCAGCGCTTCATAACAGCTTTGACACTTTAACCACGGCCGAGTCAGTGAGCTCACTGACGAGCTTGCCCCGAGATTTTGTCGCGGGCACGGAGACCCGGGTACCACTGGAAAGAGTCGTATCTGTCTTCAAAGACGAAGGCACCCGTCCATCATTCGGTATTGAGGTTTGGTGGAGTGATCCCAAATCGGCCGCATTCGCATGCGTTCAGCTCGACTTCAGCCTGCCAGACGAGAGAGATGACTGGTTGAAGCAAATCAGGCATGCGATCAAATCGCATACGAAGTCTTTCGTGGACGATCGAGCTCCATCGGATATCGAACTCGATCTAAAGGCGATACTGGAGGCCAAGCAACCGCATTCGAAAGATGCGCCCATCGATGTGTACCCTGTCATACCCCGGCGTCCGTATACTCAACTCAGAGCCAACTCGGGTGAGGCCAAGAAGGGTTGGCGGGACAATTCTTCGTTCTTCCTGGCATTTAGCAAGTATTTTTGCATCCTTGCTCAGGTCATCAAGTCTTCGCCCAGTCGCCACATTAATCCTAATCTCGTCCAGTTCGGCTTGGTGACTCTCTCCAAAGTTAATGTAATCATCAGTGACGAGAGATTTGATCTCGTGTTCCGGTTACCCCTGGATAAGCCAAAGAAGCTCGAGCTTTCTAGCCGGCACCATAAGAATATTTTAGCGAAGCTTTTCAAGGCAGACACCTATTTGAAGCCTACGTGGCCGCTGTGGACTCGTCGGGAAGTTTTCTTCATTGATGGGGAAGCACAGCAGATACCCCTTCCCAACGGCGAAGATTATGGTGGCTTTAAGACAACTCTGGAGGCATTTCTCAAAGGTTACAACTGTCTGCCTGTCGATTGGAGTGTGCAGTGGAAGCACGTGCGGAACGTGCCTGAATTTCGTCTCCTGCCGTCCAAGAAACAATCGCGATATACTGCGCACCAGCTCTTAGCCGTGTTCCGCGCGCTACGTTTTAATGACTTCTTCAAGTCTCTGTCGTTCGCCGATATCGATTTCTCCAGTCTGGCTGGCGCTTCTGATAACACCACACGTCTTGAGTCGACGGTTTGGCTTTCCCGGACAGGTCAGTGGATAAGACTCACGCAACTATAAAATATGTCGATGTTAACGCCAATCCAGGAAAACGTAGCCTCACCCGAGCGGAATTTGAACTGGTGGAAAATTCCTCCGTTCTGTTTCAGGAACTCGTAGCCCTTCTACTCGGAACCGAGTCCGTTCGGCACATCGACCTTACGAACGTGCTCAGCAAGGAACCCACAGGGCTGTCGAAGATCACTGGATCCGCCCCCTCTCTAAGTAGTCGAGTATGCGAAGTCGTGCCGCCTATTGTATTATTATGGAAGTCTCTGCAAACTCGGTGTTGTTCGGTAAACCTTAGCGGAAACCCGCTAGGCATAACGGACGTCGCAGGACTTTGTAAGTGTGGACGATCATGATTAGTTACTTAGCTAACAACTGTACAGCGCGGACTCTGCAGAACAGACCGGACTTTCTGAAGACACTGAATGTTTCGCGGTGCCAGCTAGATGAGAACGCGCTTGTTTTGCTCTGGGAGGGCATACACGAACAGCGATCTAGTCTTGAAATTCTCGATACATCCCATAACTCGGGCCGCATAGATGCAACGAGAGTCTCCCAGACGCTCGACGAAGCAAAGAAACTCGAGCAATTAAATCTTGCGCATTCGATCAAGGGGCATCTGGACGGTCCTTTGTTCCGGCCGTGGAGCACGACATCAAGCTTCCAGCCATGGAGCTTGGAGGAGCTAGATCTCTCCGGGTGGAAGGTATGAAGGACTGGAAAATACGTCAGGTATCCGCTGACTTGATTGAACAGATCAACTTCGATACGCTTTGCGGGATCATGAAGTTCCTTGAGCTCGAAGAGTCCTGCAATCTACGCCGCCTGGCGCTTAACAATTGCGGCCTTTCGGGCGAGATGGCGACTGGTATATTCTGCCGAGTTGGAGTCGGCCGAAATATGCATTTGCTGCTTAATGAGAATCCTCTTGAACTTGGTTCGATAGACTGGATTGACCTGATTCATGGGAACGAGGCGCCTAAAATGATCCACCTCGACATGATCCAATTCCAGCACGAGTCCAATTTCAACCGGCTTATGAACGCATTGGCGCATAACAGGACCATCGAGTTCTTGAGCATGGTTGGGACGGGGCCCCCAAATCGTGCCAGCACCAAGACATCTGAACTTCTGTCTGCCTTTTTCCGATCGAATAACACGCTGAAGTTCCTAGATTTATCCGGATATAGTGGCAAGTTGGAGGATAGCCACCTGGGATGGGGGTTGACGGGGGCAATGGGTGGACTGAAGGAAAACACAACACTACGCCAACTACGCGTACGAAATCATGATATAGGCGCGGGTGAAGACGTGACGGAGCTCTGTCGCGTGCTTGCGTCCAATAAGGGGCTTGCGATGCTCGATTGCCAAAACAACAACTTAAGCCACAACCAATTTGCGCAGCTCGTCCATGCGCTCGAGTTTAACCACCGAATCATTTCTTTCCCAGTAGCAGATGCTGATCGGGAGTACGCCGTTCAAAGGGAAAGGCGACAGTTCGTGGAGAAACACGGGCAGCGTGGCAAGTCATTCCAGATGACCATGTCCAAGTCGGTGGAGAGTCGCATGGAAGGTCTCTTGACGTGGCTTGAAGGCTACTGGGAATCCGAGTCCAAGAAGGTACAGCAGATCCTGGAAAGGAACAGGCACGACCCTGCCAACTTCGAACTCGAACTCGAACGCGAGTATCTGGATGCTTGGAAGGACGAGACTCTCCCTTCGTGGATAAGAGCGGCGCCGTGTTCCTGTGACAGAAGCAAAGGCTCACCGCACCATGATGAATCACCAAAAGCGAGCTTCACCGCCACATCTAGCCCATCCCTAATGGATTGGGGGAGCTTGGGCTCGCCCTACAGTGCACCGACTAGCGCCTCGATACAGACTTCTACCATCGATGAAGAACCGTCTCCTTTAGGATCGCAGGCCGTATTCGTAAACGGAAACCAGGCCGAACACGAAGTCACCACACCGACAGATCAGACTCATTTTTTGGATTACACGGCCATGCTTGAATACCTCGCGATGGGGGAGTAATGTGTCCCGGTTTTCACACTCGTTATTTCCCAGCGCGTCACGTCTATCCCGGACCGGATTCAGAGGGCTTTGAATCCTTTGCTTTTATTAGCTTACGCTTGGCGTTCTGGTCATTCGGACTTTTTGGATACGGAGATACCCATCAAGTAACAAGGGGGGGCTTTTGAATATACCACTAGATGCTCTCCCACCGAGTTATATATCATTGGCCTCATTTATATGAGGCCGCTTATTTCACTGCACAATTTCAGACATATGCCATCTATCAAAGGCATAAGCTCAAATCTACTTAGCCCAAACTTAACTAACATGAAGGGGGAGGCCTAAGGTCGCGTGACCATGGGGTGGAGGCCAGGCACATCTGATTAAGCCTTGTACTCTATGCACCCGTTCCTCGATGACCGCTCACATCAGATGAGACGGTTTGGTCATTGATGGGCGATAACGGGGCCGCAGTCTATCAGCTGTCATCTGACGTCTCTGGGAGTCTACAGTCAGGGGCTGACTGAGTAAGACTGCGAGACTGCGTAGTGCTGAGAAGGTTTACACCCTTACAACATGTCTGCTCAAACCGCCGCTCTTATCTGAAACGGGACGGTGTATCCAGGACTTTAGCTAGCCACCTGGGAATTATCCAGCGCCCAAACTGAAGCCTTAACGACTAAAATATCAAATTAGATGAAAGAGAGAGATAGACCTCAAGGTTTAGAACAAATGAAAGATTTAAACGTCCAACTACATGATATGCACGCTTCAACTACCTGCCTATCCTAACTCTCCGCCAATATCTTCCTGAATGCGTCCTCCATCACAATGGCGAACCCCCCGCCGAGCCCTGCCAAGGCATCGCCGAAGATACAGACCCGGTTCCTGGGGGGCAGCGGGGCGTGGACCGGTGCTCCTATTGCGAGTGGCCCTGCGCATCGATCTGGTCTAAGACGAGCTGCGATGGTCTACATATATATTCAAGTTGACCTACAGGGCCACTGCGACTCTAGGCATGACGAGACAGTCATGATAAGAACAATAAGGAGCTAGGCCGCAAGGTTTGTCAACCAAGGATGTTGTCCAAGTCAACCGTCAGGGCAAGTTCTTGGTGAGCTCCTGCAGTTGGCCATGGTACTTGTTGTTCCACGGGATATGATCTTTCATCGGCAAGTGATCTAGACAATCCCTTGCATTGTAGGACTGCCCACGGTGGCTCGGGCCAACGAGCTGCCACCTTGTAAAAAGCAAAACAGCTCATAGGTCGCCTTACTCGTATAGCTAATGCCGCAGCGTCTTGATCGTCGTCAAGGCGCGCGTCGGCATACCTAAACACGCGTACTCCATGACGTGGTGCTTGGTTCCCGAAGAACTCAGCCTTGCGTCCCCGGATCATACGGGCCATCATGAGATAAATAGGTACACAGTCCATTATACTGCGTCACGTCTGTCTACCCTGTAAAGGGCGTGAAGGGGAAGGAGTAGATGTTTTAGCCTGTAAAGGTGAGTCTTTAATAAGCAGTATTACTCGGCTCTGTCTAATTCATCTAATCAGGGGGTGTGATCCCATGCCGATCGCCAACATGCATATGCATGAGCAGAGCCCCCATCCGCGAGGCCGACTCTTCAAAATCACCAACTACAGGTGTGGTGGGACATTCGAGACGGGAGCGTCAAACTAGCCCTACCTGTCCAACCCGCATCCCTAGGTATCTATATCCCTCCGGTCAGCTACGGATGTGGCCATGATTAGGTAGGACCTCAAGTGGATAGATTTGATCCCGGGCAGCGTTAGGTGGTGGTCTTCATTCGCTATTAACTTCATCTCTGTTATATCTTCCGTGCGAACTGCTCCGTGCTGTACCCCTCCCCCGCGCTTGTCTTTAGAGGGATGTGCTTCTGATATTCGGATCCTGGTAGCAACTGCAAGCAGGCAAGTCTACCGAGCCGGACATTCCATATGAGATCCTAGTTTGGCGATACTGGTTCCTGCTACGTAGTAAGTGGCCAGAATACGATAATTCGAAATTCAACTGGATTGATGTAGGAAGCATTCGCGTCTGGAGTGCTGTGTCGCTTGGGCACATAAAAGCCTGTCTCTATATACTCCGTAGGTGCCAAGTAGTTAGGCAATGGAAGGGAGGCAGAGTTTGCTTGCTTTCATGCAAAGGCACATGTAGTGCGAACCAACAGGCAACATTACCCCTAGGTAAGTAGTCAGATTATCTAGGGATACGTGATATGTCGGGGAACATCAGCTAATTGGTTGCGACAGGATAGCTACACGTTGGTAGCTATCAGACACGGCAGACTTAATCCCTACACATGAATTAATTCCAGGTTGGATCTTTCGTGACCATATGACAGCTCCATCTATCACATGTTGGGTCATCAGTACGAGCCTACTTCCAACACCATACTGGATATGTAGGGAATAAGGCTTGCCTCTTCCCCTTTCAAACACCCTCGACTTTGCAGGCTACAATCCGTCACGGCGCCTCCCGCTTCCCAACTGACTACAGTAAGCCATGGCGATGCTCGGTCTTCTTTCATACATCGCTTCTGCGATTACAATCTACGTAAGTATGGTTAGTTATCTTGGTTATTGGGTGTCTCCCCTGACTATCCTCAGTACCTTCTTGTGTTTGCCTATCGCCTTGTACTGCATCCACTCCGAAAGTATCCTGGGCCGTTTGTTGCGAAGCTATCAGACGCATACGGAGGGACCTTGGCCCTCAAGAAATGCCTTCATTTGGAGACATATAAAAACCACCTGAGATATGGTAAGCAAGCACCATGCTTGATACATGTCCGTTCAGTTACTCGTCAGTAGGCCTACTCATCGATACTTCTTCTAGGTCCCATAGTGAGACAGGGCCCTGACAGGCTCGTGTTCAACACCGTGACAGCATTGCAGGGTAAGTCTTCAAGACTCCGTCGTAGGCTTCCATACGGACTCATCATCTTTCCCAGATATTTACCAAAATGACCGAATCACCAAGTCTTACGTCTATCCTCTTGCGCAACCCGATCAACGCAGCATTTTCATAGAGACGAGCAAAAGTGAACACCGTCCCAAGAGGAAGCTGATCAGTAGGCTTCTCTCGGACAAATCGATGAAGACCTTTGAGTCGACTATCAGAAGCCAAATCAACATATTCTTGACACAGCTCTCGAAGTCGGGCGGAAGCCCCGTCAACGTGACCCCTACCTGCCGGCATCTTGGTCTGGACATCGCCGGTCTTCTGGGCTTCGGCTACGACCTTCATCTTCAGACGAAGGACGCGCATAGATACCTGACCAGTGCAATGACGTTTGGAAGCTACCGCGTCAATGCTTGCTTCCAATTCCCGCCATTGGCCAAGCTGAAACCTGGGGTGATAATGGAGCTTTTCCCCAATAGCCTGCGGAGTAAACTTTTGGGCATCCTTCAGAAGATGATAACATCTCGTCTTGCGGAACCGCTAGATGCTAGACATGACCTCCTGTCTATATTTGCAGAACAGTCAGACGCCGATGTGAAAAACGTCAGACAAGCGAAAGTTTGGCATGAGGCTGTATTCTTTCTCTCCGCAGGTATGCGTTCCCAGGTTCGAAGCATGATGAGCGCAGGGTCTGACCATGACATCCAGCCGGCGAGACCATCGCTTCTACGCTCGCAGCAACCTTTTTCTACTTATCACAGAACAAAGAGTGTTACCAGAAGCTTTCCACGGAGATCCGGTCTACGTTTAGTACAGGTGCGGAGATCCACGGGGCCCACGCCTCTCGGGATGTCGTTATCTCCGCGCGTGTATCGACGAGTCTTTGCGGATGTCGCCCCCTGTTCCTAGCACTCTATGGCGCGAAGCAGTGCCGGGTGACGAGATCGAGCCCCTGGTGATAGATGGACAAGTCATCCCCCCAGGCACGCAGGTCGGTGTGAATATCTACAGCCTCCACCACAACGAGGAGTACTTTCCAAATCCCTTCGATTACCAACCGGACCGCTGGCTTAAGAGCGGCGAGACAAGGCCTGCGGTCCACGGTGCCTTGGCACCATTCTCGATTGGGCCCCGCGGGTGCGCGGGAAAGTCGATGGCGTACCTTGAGACTGGCCTTGTCATAGCCACGACTCTCTGGTATTTCGATTTCGATACGGCGCCGGATAAGTTCAACAAGCAGGGCGAAGAGGAGGCAACGGGTTTAAGGTATGGGGCAGGGGAGTTTCCTATATATGACACCTTCGCCGCAGGGCATGACGGCCCAGAACTTGTCTTTCACCCGCGTGGTAATCTGTACGAAGAACTTTTACAGTGATAAGCTGATGATCGCGTCCTGGATGGTATTGTTCATGACCTTTTCAAGAGGCAGATACTTTTCGTTGTTTTTAGGTTTTGATTTTCTTTAATCGATCGGGTTTTTGTCATGTTGATCCCAGTGGTGAGCTATGATTCCAGCTCCCACAGGCCATGTTTTAGGCACATTAAAGTAATTCTCAAGGTCTCTAAAAGGATACAATTAGGTACGTGAACACCGAGTCTCCTTCAACGGGCCTAGCTACATTTCCTTGATGGCGTATTAGTGAATACTTATCAGTATCTAGGGTTTTAGGATAATCCATATATATAGCTATAAAGGGGCTGATAACCGCCGACCTTGATGTGAGGACCTATCAGAGTAGACGGCTGCTCACCATATATAAGCTCTTATTTGCATAAGAGAAAGCTTAGCGGAGGCGGCAAGTTTGCCCATCACACTGATGTCACGCCTGCATTTTTCGAGTCCGCAAGAGAGAAGTCTGATGGTCCTTTCCTAGATAGAACGCAGTTCAAGACGTTCGATGTCGAGAAGAGCCCTCCATCAGAAGGTCCGATGTTGGGGGTCATGACATGATTCCGATGTCGCAATTATCAACTATATTATGCATATATTCGTGACGGTGATTTTGTTAGCAGTGTGCAGCAAACCGACAGCCACATACATAAAAGTACGCCAACCATGGATGAGCGCCACGTGCCCGACTTGCAGAATGCATCATGAAGCGTGCACAAGACTACTTAAGTACATGCTTACAGCATTATTGGCAGTCGGTATGTAATCCAAATAACTCAATAAGTCTCATAACTCAGGCTTTCTAACCTTGTTCATGCTGAAAGATCATTGCTCTCGAAGACTTCGGCAACTTTTACTCACTCTAGTTTGTGTCTTGTCAGAGTTGTCATGTATGAATATCCTCTCATGAGAGGCCATATTCACTTGTGCATTTCTAAAGACGTCATTCTACCTTACCCATGATGAAGTAGAAATTGTCAATAGGAGGCCCATAGTAATACTATAGCTTATTGTATTTACGCATGTTAATACTCCATCTATATGGAAGCGTCCAACTAACATTTTCATCAGGTCTGCTCGAGTTGAGTGAACTTCTTTCTGGGCTTATTCTAGTCGTCTCATGCGCCAAGGTTTTTGCCCCTGATATATGTGAGGTGAGATACGATTAGGTAGATAGCTCTCACATCCTTCGGGCATACCTAAACAATATCGTCATTGTAGCCTTGAACGAGGGGTCGGACCTATAGGCTACCAATAGAAGACGGGTTCTTTACTCATTGTCATAGGGACCCACACACACTAGGAGTGACTGGCCGAGGCGAGGCATTGTGACGAGGCAGTTGGACTGTTATACATAAGGCTTTGCAGATACGAGAATTCCAGGTAGCAATGCAGACAGCAAATAGTAACGAGGCTGTCGGCGCTATCGGCACTATAGGATTATTGTTTTAGGAAAACACGCTAGCTATAAGAGGGACTGAAGCCCGCCGAGGGAAGCTAGGGAGAATCTAGTCGGCAAGGCAGATCCTTAGATTTGATATAGCTTCAATACAAGCCATCCACCCCTTTCTGACACTCATCCAATGACTACTTTACTACCTAAGTAATTATGATAGATTCCCCCAGGGCCTAGAGAAGCAAATACACCCGTAAATATTTATAATCACTGCTATCGAGGCGCATGTCTGCTGACGCTTTACTGCCATGACCAAATCATATCGTGACTCAGAGTGAGCCCTGTGGCTGCTGATTGATGTTTCAGAATGTCAGAGAGAAGGATTAAGACCACCCCGGGCTTATATGGACGTGGGCTTAGTCCTGTTAGAAGAAGCGGAGCAGACATCTTCGTTTCACATACCGTAATTGTATAGGGTTTGGATTTTGATCAGGAACTTCAGCGCTCGTCGAGGTAGGTAGGTAATCCGGATAAGCTCGTACCCATCGCGAGCAAGGGAGGCTCCGCCCCAGCGAACAGCGCGGCGATGCGATGCGATGGCGTCACCGTCGGCCACGCGCATCGTTGAACATCGAACAGCCCACACGCTCGGACGAGTAGGTACCTACCTATACGGCGGCGGAGTATATGCGACGGAGAACGGTTCCTGAAATAACGTTAGCGCCGTCCCCACCCGGCGGGCATAGGTATTCATGCGTCGGAGCAGCCGGAGAATTTTCCAAGATCTATACCTTGTAAGTCGCACCATTACCTATGCATCACGGGGTTTCGAAAGAGCTGTGTGTTTGTTTACCTACCTTCTTCTCTCCGTCTCTGTGACAATCTGTAGTAGAAAAGGGAGGGAAGAATGGCGCTTTACCTCGTACGGATTATGTAATAGCCTATTGCCCGTCAACTCTCCACCATGAACTGCAGCTAGCCGCGAGTAGCGAGTAGTTATACCGTACTACCTAGGTAAGGGCCGGTATTTCGAGGGTTCGCGCGTTGGCAACATGTCAAACGCCATATGTAGCTCGCTCTCGCTCTCTCTCATTTGGTAACCAATGGAAGAGGCAGAATTATCTACATACCTAGTAAATATCGAGATTCCTTTCGGTAAACTCCCGCAGCCACAATGGAAGTTCGTCCGCCCATACCTACCAGTTACGTACGGTAGGGGTTATGAAGTAGGCAAGCCCCCCACACAGCCAGCCAGTCAGTCAGTCAGTCAGCCATCCAGCCAGCCTCAGCATCCGCTTCCACAGCGCCGGGTCTCGTGGATGATGATCCCTCGGCAGGCACGGACTTGACGTGGGCTGGCTGAACTGACTAAACCGGCCGAGTTGGTGGTGGTGGTTGTGGTGGGCTGTCACGAGGCCTCCATTTATTTATCCATCCCATCCGCCCATCCGTCCATCGGTTCCTGCATCCTAATAAGCAATCCCCCGAAAGAGGCGCAGCCCTACACATACTACACGTTACACGTGTTGCCCAGGGGGGTATGAGAACTGCTGCAAGTCAAGCACTGAGAGGACCTGACTTGCCGGCCTTTCCTACCTGGGTAAACCAAAGCCCGACTGGGCCTTGTGCAGTATTACCGAAGTAGGTAGTTGTACTATGTAACTAGTTGGTGAGCATACCCCTACCCAGGTATGTTGGTATCGGTTCTTGTTGGTGCCGCCACTGCCTGCCTGTCTGTCTCCCTTGCTGAACTTACCTACCTACCTGGATATACCATGGCTGTCGCGCATCCATGAACGTGTGCATACCCATCAACCTGTGTAGTATGCATATATGGATGCATGGGCGCGTGAGTTGGTCGCCCGGTGAACGAACGGGTCGCGTCGGTCGCGCTCGTATGCAGAACGGCATATAATACCTACCTAGGCAGTAGTTAGGCAGAGGTAGGTAGGTCTCCCGCCCCGAGTACTATGTGGTGCCCTCGGGACGGGGCGCGTTGGGTCGCGTGCGAAATCCGTATGTATCCGCCGCCGTCGTTCGCCGCTTATTCTTGCTCATACCTACTACCACCCCGGCAGCCCTGGCTACCAACATTGCCCGATATCTTAACATCGTAACCCCCCCTACCTTACCCATATCCTTACATAGTACCTACCTCCTTGCTTGCCTGCCTGCCTACCTGCCTACTATTTACTACCTACTACAGGTAACAACTCACCTGTACAAGTAGGTATGGATAGAGACCCCCCGTATGAGTGAGTGATGTGTCAATACCGCCAATCTCTCTGCCCTGCATGTTGGTGCACATTACTGCTAGGCAGGCAGGCAGGTAGGCAGGCAGGCAGCCTTATATCCGCAAAGCCTGAGCACGTTATCATCTAGGTAACCTACCTACCTACGCACACATTACTATGGTACACACACACAGACACGCGCGCGATACCCGGACCTGGGTAATATCGTGGCGATGCGGCGCGGCACCGCTGATTGGTGGGGCCGAGGAAGAACGACGGGGAATTAATTGATTGCTTATCTGAGGAAGGAAAAAGGACCCTTACATACCATACCATCCATCAAGGGGTCCATGTACATATATATATGTAAGTCGTACGGGTTGGGTGGTTACCTAACATCCATCCATCCATCAGTCAAGTTCCATACGGTACGTAAGTAGCTATTTTCGTCCCGAAAAAAGAGTGTCAGCAGGATTCGCAGGCAGCGCCGGGCAGGGCATAGGACAGGAACAGGACAGGGGTGTTGCTGCTGCTGCGTAAGATTGATTGCCTGTGGCCCCCCCCCCCCCATGGAACAAAAACCTTGCCTTACGTTGCACGGTACCTGACAGCAGCCATTTCCGGGGTGCAGCAGCAGCAGACTTCAAATCATCCATTGCAGCTGAAACCTCTTTCAGGCTTACATACGCACGCAGTACGGAGTACACACACACACACACACACACACACACGAAAATACGCGGAAACATCCGTTGCGTGCGTGGCCGGAGGTGGCGCATCGGGACCTTAGGACACGCCTCTCAAGGCTGAGGTGACTCAGTCCGGCCATCCGATGCAGAGGGTTGATTGTTTCGCACATTGCAACGATGAAATGGTGATCGAGTATGTTGAAGACGTAGGTGAATGTGAATAACCCAGATACGATAGTATTCATCTATGTGTCTGTCTCCTATGTAGTTTGGTTTGTTCCCTAAGTACTTTTCCTCCGAAGTAGAGTGAAAAAAAGACCTTCTCGTCTTCCATGATCGCGTATCCCGTTTTTAAACCAGTTCCCGAATCTCGCCTTTGTTGGTCTTTCTGGCCAACTTAGGGCCGCGCGGGGACGTTCCATGCATGAATCTCTGTAACCCACCCGACGCCGTCATCCATTAGCTCCTCCTGTCCACCAAGAAAAAAACCGATTTGATTTTTCGGTGAAAATCACGAGGGCGTAGAAAAAAGAAAAAGAAAAAAGCATCCGAAACTAGTTTGAGCGCCAAAGATGCCGTAAATGCAAATTCGCTCAGAAAAAAAAAAGAATGACACCAGATGCTCCCAAGCTTTTGCTAGACTCCAAGACCGTTATTCTGCCGGCGAGGCCACCAGGCCCAGCTTTCTATATAACCCCCGTCTATATGTTACGCGTAAAAGACAAGATGCGAAGAAAAGTTCATATGACACAATGAAATTTTACATGTCGTTGAGAGTTGAGAGGACTCATAAGTCTCTCGGCTGGATCACGTCGGCGATCCACCCCATTTCACTGACGAAGTCGTCCACACCAGCATCGATCCCCGGGTGGTTGAGGAGGTTGGTGTTCCCAACCGGAACGCCGTTCTCGTTTCGGGCGACCAGCTGTGGGGAGCCCAATGCGGCCGTCGGCATGGAACCTGTTTTCGGATGCTTATTGCTCTGTGCTGTCGGTTGAGGCAGACTGTAGCCGGCGAAGGGTACCTGCGGGTGCTCGGGGGTATCTTTCGGTTCGTCAACGCTTTGACGAGGTCTCTGGACGTCATACGACTCGTCATCTCCGTTGGAAAACATATCCTCATCCTCCACATCGGTATCTTCAAAGAACGAAAACTGACTGAAGTCACGCGACTCCGTCGACCGAGAAACCGGGGAGGCGATGCCTGAGGACACTGTCGAGAAAGAGAAGTGTGAACGTGGAATGTTCACCCCGATATGGAAACTTGTAGGTTGCGTCTCGATGGGTTGTGAAGGTATATCAGAATCCCTTGGTAGGGGCTTAGGCACAATCGTAACTGTAGAAGCATTTCTATCGTCCCTAAGGGAGGACGATGACATGCTTCGTTGGAACGGCGGCGGAGACAGCGTCGTAAATGGCGCGCTCTCGGAAATAGCCGAAGTAGCAAAGTTGTCGTCATCTTCGGTGTCTTCGATGATCTCGTCCGGTATCGACAACTTCGGTGCCATTTCCGGGGAAGGAGGTGTGCGAGGCAGGTCCTCAGATAGAAACCTCATTAGGGATTCTGGAGACATGTCACGAGACCGAACGCTGCCAGACGGTGTATGGCTCCTTAATTCGTCGAAGTGATTGCTGGCTCCAGGATATTGACTCTCGACTTCGATCTCGGTTTCGATTTCGACCTCAACCTCGATCTCACTTCCGTGGTCGCTGTCCGGACTATGGGTCTTGCGTCCAAAAAATCGGCGGGCAGCATCAGCCCATTTCGGTGCAGGTGAGAGAGAGCGGGCTGATCGCTTGTGATTGAGCGACGGCATCGCCGAAGATACAACGCGAGCTTGGAGAGGACTGGGGACTGGTGGAGGTGGTCGAGGCGTTGTGAACTTATCAGTGGGCTCCATGGTTTTATAGTCAGTGATGCGTAGAGAATTCATAGATGCACTTCGAATTCTCAGAAGCGGATGCTCCGAGGGCACCTCCAGAGTATTAACGGTCTGGCCAGGCAGATAGGGACATGCGTTGGTCGTAGGCAGTGACGGATCATGGGTCTCGACCGAACCATCCAGCTCATACTATGACCATTATTAGCCGATGCCACGTTGTCTGGAGGGCATCCACTCACATAGTAATAATATCTCTGGCCCATCCTGAGTCCACCATTACGGTGAGTGTTACCCACTTGGTCGCCATCGCAGATGATGTTGTTGAAAGTATGGCAACCCCGCCACTGGCTCCTGTCCCGTCGAGGGTCACGCTCCATCGTATAGTATTTGGAGAAGTTGTCCCACGAGCCAACAAGCTGGACAGACTGGACGGCAGGATGCGTCTGGCTACACAGCGGTGGGTTAGCGGGTATGTATGCAAGTTGACGTTCCAGGCAGCAGGGCGATGGTAAATATAAATGCAAATGGTAAGCTGACCACAGCTGAGATCTGCCACTTGGAGATGCAAGGGAGGTGGAATTGATATGCTAATGTACTGCGCACTCGGGAATAATTCGAACACCCAAGTTGGTAAGCGGGCGCGAGGCCAGGTCACGTCACAAAAACACTTGTTTCTCGTGAGGACACGGCCTGAACAGGATTGGCTTGGGGCGCAAAAGGCCGTATCAGGCCACTGGTGCTTGAAAGTGGACGCTATTGCAGACAGTTTGGGTAAGCCCGGTGGCAGGGCTGAAAGGCTGGGTGAATCTCCGACAAGGGTGTTGCCGAACAGGTAATTATGGTATATCTGACCTTCGCGTGAAAAATCCCTGCACGGAGATATTATGCTGTGTCCCCTGGCGTTGGATCCCGGCAGATCGGAGAGCGTGGGATATAATGATTACGAGGCGTTATGCTATAACGCACCCCCAGCTGCTCTAATTTGAAAGCCGAGGTGATAGATCGTAAAGGGTTCGATGGGGGAAAAAGTGTGGAGGATACCCGGGCGTAATTATATATAGCAGCACAGGGAATGACGAAGGGCGAGGTATAGAAGCAAGGAGCGCCAGGCTTGGTATGGATAACGAATGTGGATATAATGAGGCTTGAGACGAAAAGAAGGAAAACTCACAGCATGAAAGTAAAGAGCGTCGTGTCCATGGCGAATCTAGGGAGATGGAATCGTAAATGTGTCGAGATAAGACACGGTCGAAATTATATACCTAGGTGGCAGGCAGATAGGGGAATGGTTCATGTGGTTTGCCGCCGGGTAGCTGCTTAAGCTTCCCAAGATAGATCGACTGAAACAACAGTCCCCGGAGTCAAGGGAAACGTTTCGAGAGACGCAGGAACCAACAACTGCGCAGGGCGAGACAAGACAGGATCGGGAGTGTGCAAGACACCTGACAGCCTGAGGAATTGGCCAATGATAATGGCGGTCGACGCTAACGGAAGCGCCGTAAGTCAAGTCGCGGATTGCTCAGCGCTTAGAGGAGCAGGACAAGCGAGATTCAGGATTAAAGCCGCGCGCAGGACGCAACCAACCCTTTTTCGGTCTTCCTTTTCCCTCTCTCTCTCTCCCTTACCTCGCCGGCGGATGGAAGCGAGCTGCTGCGCCGGATATGGTCTGACTAATAACAACAACAGGAAGCAATAATGAGTTGGCGAAATAGAAGATGGAGATGCAGATGGAGATGGGGGAGTCGTGTGGGTGCAAAAGTGCGCATAATAAGAACAGGCAGTGCTTTATTGAAGGGAGGCGTTTCCTGGAGCAGAGCGATGCGGTGGGATTGGCCGGCGGCAGCGCGCTGCCAACGTCTTGAAGGCTTCGGCCAATGTTAGAGATTCGCTAAGGACTCGGGGGGATCCTGGTCTGCCGGATTCAAGTTCATTGTTGGAAGTGGGCCGTACCAGTTTGAAGTCCAAACCTAGGGCCCTGTCCGCACTGCATGCGGCATACCAGACGCTGGCGTCTCGGTACAACATGTACGACGGGAATGCAGGTACCTAGAATGAGTACAGTGCAATGGATACGATACGATACGATACGATGCCGAATTGACTCTGTATGTAGGTATGAGTTGATATCAATTATCAATTCGTCTGCTGCTGGCACTGTATTCCCGGAAGGACGATCGATACAGGTACACACACACACAAACACAAACACACACAAGCAAAACTGGGCGAGATGAGATCTGGGTTGGTGGTAATTAGTTCGTGAATAGGTAAGTGGGAGAATATCGTGAGGGGCTGTGGGTTCAAGAAAAAAAAGAAATGACGACAGGCTGATGAAAAAGGGGATCTTCTCCCACTGGAGCCGGGCCTGTTTCTGGGAATTAATTGGGACGAAAAAGGAAGAGGGGCGTTCTCCGTCGTCGTTGCCATTGGTCCATGTCGGTGTCACTGCACCGCTGCCCACGATGGGAACTGGATAAATAGGTACCTAATGTACTGTAGGTACTGCGTAAGTGCGTTAGGTAGGTACCTACTCCAGCAGTCCAGTCACTGCAGTCCATGTTTTGCCCTCGACTCGACCCAGGACAACGCATACATACATATCCATATCTCATGCCTACCTCATACATACCTACATACATGCAGGATGCATGCAAGATCGAATATTCGACAGAGTTGCCGTAGTAACATTCCTGAATCAGAGAAATCAATTTTCGTCCTGCATACAGATCAGAGACGTGCATGAGGTCCACGGGTCTACTACCTAGTATTGGGCTCTCGGGGACTTGCACAGCTCAACATGTACATACACACACACACACACACACACACACTACTAGTACCTCCTCAAATGGCAGATAGGTACATCCTCTATTGTGGTTACATACTATCTACGTAGTAGGTAGGTACATAGTCGGCAGTAGACGCGCTAGCCACGGCCCATTGAAATTCGTACTATGAAGGTCGGTATTCGGCAGGGTGATCCTGTCCGGCTCGGACACCTCACTGGGATGGACGGGGATGGGATTGGATGAATGGATGGATGGAAATGTTCTTCGAACTGCAACGCAGCGGTGGCTTGCATAAGGGGCTGCCCGAGGTGCCAAATTACTGGTACCACGCTAGGGAAGCTGCATCAACCACGAGCAAAAAACCGAATCCTATCTATCGTTGTCGACCCTCTACGCAGTAGTCTCGAGACCTGCAGCAGCGCAGCCAGCGCAGCCAGCGCAGCTTAGGTGGGTTTGAATGCATAGATATCTTTCCTTTTGGCGGGCTGAACGCTCCAGAAACTACCTGTTGCCCCGTCAGCATGGTCTGCAATAGTGAATGTGACCAGTCTCAGCCTGTTCGACCATTGGCTGGCTGGGCAGCTCCAGCTGTACGGACTACACACGTTTCAACTACTCCATGTCTCTCTCCCCTTCCCTTCATTGGCCTGCGATTACGACTCGAGTCATGACGCCATCATTTCTTGAGGTCGCGTTTCTTTTACTACAATTATCAGTAATCACGAGCCTGTAATTATCATAGCAAAAACAAACTCATTATCCACCAGCTCGCCCCGATTGTCGCTGTCCCCGGTCTACCCCGAACCCCCCGGCTAAATAGAAAGAACTATAGCGGGCGATCCTATTATGGATGCAATCTCTCCTCCAATGCATTATGTATGCGTGCGTGATGCACTGCTCAATATTTGGCACCTATATCGCAGCCCTTCGCGCACGTTACAGGTAACATTCCCATTTCTTGGCGATAACTCGACGACGTCACGAGATCACGCGGGTGCTGGCTGGCTGGCTGGCAAGGGACCGGACGTGCGAACAATCGTGAACGCCCAAGAAACGCCATCCCCCGGTGATCCCGACGAGTCGGGAAGAGCTTTTAGCGGGTGTGGCGCTCTCTTTCTTTGGTCTACAGACTTTGAAGAAAGCAAACAACCCGTCAGCCGGGGCTTCTCCAAAATGAGCTGAACGACGATCTAGATCGTCTGCATGCTTTTTTGCCTGTCTCTCTGCCTGTCTCTGCCTCGAGACGCGATAGCGCGCGCCCAATTCTTCGACTCTCCCCAATGGCAAACCCTACAGTCAGCCATCGCCGCCTGCAAGGGCGTAGCCATTATACCTAGACGCGAGATTATTACGCGTCAAGCAAGATGTCCCCAAGGTAATAGTGCAAGGTGCAAGCGTCCGCTTACGGGAGATCCAGCATCCCACATCAATAGATGTTGCAGAATTATTTAACCGGGTAGCAGCAGCATGACGTGCACCTCGTGCCCAAGGGACAATAGGTAGGTACTGCAGCACAAGGGATGATAAGGGTTCTTCATGTGCTCTTCGGCGATAAGTTGCAGCCGCACAATGTCTCGTGCCAAGCCATCCCGTGCTAAGACAACGTTTGTTTCCGGGCCAGAATTCGACTTCATGAGACACTGTCTCACTTTAAGTAGGGCGGACGTCCAAGAATGTCGAGAGGTCTCTATACAAGATAACGTGAGGGTAGCTACGAATGTGCATACATAGTTGCATAAGTACGTGTTAAGGGAATAAGCACGACGGCTCTTTCAGCAGCAGGACCACAGGCACAACAACACGCCGATCAAGCTTCCAACAACGAGACGAATATATATATGAACTCATCTCACCACCACACCAGAATGATATCCTATGAATATGCGCTTGCTCCGTAACCGTCGACGGGATAAGCTTATAGATACAGCTCGTTGCTCTAGCTCAATGAATCCGTGCAACAGGTTTATAACAAACTGACTCTTAAGGGAGGAAGTTTCCCATCTTGTGCTATCCCGCTTAATCTCTCATTTGATAGGTCACGGGTCTAGCTACATTATATGATTATATCACCCGTCGCTTGTCATTATGACGTACCATTTCGGAGGCTTGTTATGTTGTGCAGAAGAATCAGTTTACCTAGGGATCCTGGGCCACAACCCACAACTCTTTTCTTTTTTTACAAAACTACTAATTACCCTCAGAGGCTCAGGAAATTTGCCTCCCTATGAAGCTAGGTGGGGAATCTCAGGAGTCCTCTATTCTATTTGACGTACCTAGGCTCCGTGTTCTAGGCCCGTCTTTGACGATATACCCGTCATTAGGCAGACCATTGAGAAGGCAAGACGACATGGCCATTTATAGGGCACGGAAAAATTATCAGGGATCCCTGATAGTTCACGACCGATATCAACGAACTTCTAATGAAGCTTATCTATGTTGTTAAGCATCTTGGAGTGTGGCGTACGTAAAGGTACGTATATGGTTACGTGCTGCCACTCGCCAACTGGGTTGGTGTAGTGTGGAGTGTGATAACACCTTCCAATTATACCTAGTTATTGAGGTAGGGGCTACAATAAAGAGATGTCTTCATGACGCGTCCTGTATAAAAACATCATTTTGTCCTACTGGTGGCTCCTGGCAGGGCTCTCATATTTAGATGAATGACCATTGAACTTAAAATAGGTTATAACCAGAACAGCGGCACGGAACATTGAGTCCGATTTTCTGCTCAGGTGCCGTCTCTAGATGCTTATACAGTTCCTTAATTTTCTCATAGAAACTGGTTGTTGAGTGTGCGTGTTCCCGCCTCCCCCCTTTTTTGAGCCGAGGGCGGACACAGTGCAATAACTCTGGGTAAGGAGGCGACATGAACTGCATTGTCATGAGATATGATCTAGTGCAAATAGATGAACCTTTGAAATTCACTTTAAGTTGTGTTGAGTATGTAATTGCAACTTTCTAGTTAAGGAATCGGTATGTTGTGTTTTGGATGGAAACAGATCTATCACGACAGTGACCTACAATCCCCGGACAGACCACTACTCATATTTTATATCGAATATGCGACAGATAATCACTGAAATACTACATAGCACTGAAGTGACAATGGCTGACAGGCCGTTATCTAAATTAAGGATCTATCTGCTCCTTCTCGATTGCATATTCAACAATGTCGAACCGGTAGTTCACTTCAATAAGTCGACCAACCTCCAATGTTTACTTACTAGTTGCCTTTTAATATCGACGTCGCAATATAGCTTCAGACGTTCGCTAGCTCATAAGTTGCAGAGTGACAGAGCGGAACCAATATTCGACCCCTTTATGTCTTATTGGAAGGTTCACTTGGGGCTATTTGTCAGATCAACAACCACGAGGTTTCCAGTGTAGCTACTTGATTATTGGTCCTATATTGTGCCCACTTCTGTTTAACATGGTAACTCGAGCATCTCCTCTATTTGTTAGGGGGGGGGGGAGGGACGACCATACCTCACTATATATCTTACGTAGTTAGTCACACATATCCTCTCTCTTGCCTACACACAAAAAGCTACCTACACACACCTCACACAGAGGTTAATAGCCGTTGATATCAGAGATACCAGTTATTGCGAGTTCTGAGGTCCCATACGAGCCCGTAATACACTGTTAAAAAGTATCATATGCTTCTTGCCATGCGATGAAAAGCAATAGAGAAGCTTAACGTTTCAGAGGAGGTATTTATAAGAATTGAGGAAGCTTCAAATGACACGAAGATTGCATTCCCCTTACCACAAACACTTAGACCCAACGAATTAAAAACTAGAGGCTTTGTTGTAGAAAGGGGCAACTACACTACACATACATCTCTTAGCCATATAGTGTCTCTCTTTTTCTTGCAAATGCATATCACCCCTACAGACTTCAATGGTCATGGATAGCCTCCTATAGGTAATGATTGCAACTAGGTATCACAAGTCACCGAGGCCCTTATACTCCGTGTCCATCCCCGTAACAAGGCCACAAGGTCCTAGTATACTCTGGGTTTGGAAAACGTAGGAAGGGGACAAAGTAATGGCCAACAACACTAATAAGGCATCGGATTTCTTCGTACTCTATAACCACCTTGCCTCCTAGATCATCGTTTATCTCCATAAAATAAGCTAGAAAAGACAGAATTGAAGTGTTACATATCTTCGTTTTTCCTGACCTTTAAGAAAGCAGGTCTACGAAGTCCCAGGTTGCTGGAAGACGGGAATAATGGCCATGCGACTTGCGCACCAGTGGGAAGGTCGTGGCCTCTGCATACAATGGGCGTGGAGACTGCAGCATTGTTTGAGAAGTTCAGCATTACGAAATTGCTGGTAAACGATACTCACCTATGTAGAATACTAAACTCTACACCCGTAAGGGACTGGATGCACCGACGTCGATTCTTCTTATCGCTCATAGAAATCAAGAAATCAAAAATTAATTTTACACCTGGGACATCATTCCTGAATACCTACAACAAGTTCGCTTAGCATCATCAAGCAACACCCGCGTCATAGACACCACCACGATGACTTCTCCAACATCAATCCCTCTAGGTAGGTATTCCCACAACTCCCCGTGGAGACCCGCCTCGACATCCCAGAAACCCTCCCCCGGAGCGACATCACGCGGTGCGTGGTCGTCAAAGACGGCTGCCAGATCTGCGCCGACGAAACTGCTCGGGAACACCCCCCTCTCCTGGCCGTGGACCGCTCGATACGGCGCTGGCTGCTGCTGCGGACGTGGTACGCGATGCACCTGCCCGTGTTCGTCAACCCGGAAGAAGAAGAAGAAGAAGAAAGGAGGGGGTGAGGCGTGCACCCGGGCGACATCACCCCTACTCGCAGGGCCGCCGCCGCGGCATCTGCTATGTCAGCCCGTGCCACGACACGATGGAGATCGGGGCGGACCCGGACCTGCTGCTCGACTAGCCGCTGCCCATGCGGTACGTCACGCAGCCCGCTGGACACCGGCGCGCGCGCGGGTACGACGGGTCATGGGGCGTCGAGGACGCGCTCATGCTGCATGCCGGGGGAGGAGGAGGAGGAGGACGCGTACGAGCTGTCGGGCTGCAAGTTCACGGGCTTCGAGCGCGTCATCCGGGATACCTAGTCCGCGTAGTAATTAATACCTGTGAGAATTTCTCCGGGGCCGTTTTCCCGAACGCGCGATCCCACCACCGTGTCTGGCTCCTCGGCGTTGTGACGGGTACGGGGACGGCGAACTATACAGCCTGTTGTTGCCCCTGATGTAGCCGAGCCCGGGAATATGAATTATTCACCACCGGCCAGTAATACAACCGGGGCGTTTCGTTTCCGGCGATGATGACGGGATGATAGATACTAGGACCGATAGGGAGTTTTTGGATTACTATGGAGGAGTTACCGATGGATATTCTTGGGACTTGTTTATTATTGGGAAAGTATGTTTATATGATGTTAACAGGCCCTGAATCATCACAAGAATGTTAAATTCTTCAACTGATACCAGCCAAACCAGTCGAGCATTTCGAGTATGTTTTACCTACCAACGTGGCTGCTTGTTTCCGTTCTCAGCTGAACGCCTGGTCATATCTACCATCTTTCGAGACATGTTTAAATACCTGACCAAGAAATAATGTAGAGAGAGTGTCTCTATTTACTCCAGATTTCTATACGATAATAACGCTATCACATTAAAGCATCTCTGTTCTAGTATTCTAAGAAGGCACGGAGCTTGACACAAAATTCTGTTCATCCATCGGGTTACAGTAGCTGTGCCCGTACAGACCCCGTCGTAGACCCGTCGTAGAAGTAGTAAGTAGCACTTCGTCAGAGCTACTGCTATGCAATCTGTATAATTCGAACTAAAGAAAATCCCGACTGTCCATCCTCTTACGTACCTACCCCATAGAGCCGAAATCCCCAAAAGTCAACTATTCTCCTCTCTATTCTACGTACCCAGCCTAAAATAACTAGGCCTATTTGCAGAGCAGTGCTGGCCCAGATCTTCGCTCATTACGTGCTTATATTGACTCCGGGAGATATGCGCCTAGGACTTTGGGTGCCAGGGCGGACATGCTCCGGGTTGTCACATATACCTGCACCGCATTTTGATGCTGTCCAGGTTTGGTTTGAGGTGAAGCGGAATGGGTTATACGAGTTGGGAGGTTTGAGATGGGGTGAATTTGGTGATGAGAGGATCGAGAATCCAATCTAGGCATACAAGATATCAATCATTTCAGCAGACTGAACACGAGTCATAACCTACGTATTAGACATAAATAAACTTTCTGGGAGTGTCATGCATGCATACTAAGATGCATACTCGTCCTTGGTCAACCCGAGTCTTTGAAAGATGGATTAAGAGTTTATCTGTATGATTACCTACATCGGTAGGCAATCGGTTCCTGAATAGGGGTAGGTTGTCGCCGTTTGTCCACCTAGGACGAGTTTACCAAGACCCGGAAGGATCGGGTCATAGTCCATATTCACTTCAGGTGCACGAAGTCTCATGACGAGTTTTCAAGTGATGGTTTGTGCGTATTATCATTATCTATGAGTATTCGCTGTGGCGGTGACACTGAGATAGAATCAAATGGCCAAGCGTACAGCAGACCTGTCCGCATTTTTCATCGTGTCCCATTTGTACCGTTTCAAGTTACTTAATTCTTTTTTCTTTGATGTTCTTCGTCGCGAGAATATCAAAAAACCCCGGTAGAGCGTCCCAACAGCGTACGTAATCGTACACAGCGCAGGATGAGGGTCATCTGGCAACCACCGAAGTGCTCCGCCGCGTTGTAGTGGAGGAAATCCAGAAAGCAACACCTGTCCCGTACTCCCGTATGAACCACGGTCGTTTCTCTTTAGCGAGCGTTCGATCCAAAAATACCGATTCACCCAGTGAAACGACTTGAAAACCCCTATAATGATACAACGAAGGTGTGGACTAAAATTAGTACGCAAAGCTTTTGGCGAAGCTTTTCTACTGCGCTTTCGCAGACGCTTTCTTGGCTTCCGCTTCCAGGAAGTTGCGGGCGTTGTTCCTCGATCTCTCGTATTTCAGGGTCGTGTCGCCCTTCCACATGGTCCCCAGGAGCTTGTCCCAGAAGGTGAAGAAAGGCTGGGAGAAGTTCGTCTTGATGCCCCAGCTCTGGTGGTGGATATCGTGGTAGGCCGCGTTGTTACTAGTAAGGTGCTGGAGCGGGTCCCAGGGCAAGGCGTATCCGCAGTGGTCGTCGACCGTCTTGATGGCCGACATGACGAAGAATACCATTCCTTGCCTCGGGGTCATGCACGCCACCTTGTACGCGAGGCCTGCACCCGCGGTATCGAGAAGGAATCCTTCAAAAGGATGGTTGTAGAGGGCTCCGTAGGCATAGGGAACGTAGAGTCGGTGGTGTCGCGAGTGGAAGGTCGCTAGATAAGTGTTAGTGACTACTGCCAATGATCAAGGAAGCCAAGGGATACACACTGTATAGCCACCGGTTCATGTGCATTGCTCGGTGGAGGAAGTACTGCCAGCTGTCCAGGACGGTGACGGCGAGGAGGAATTGCATTCCAGGGATGATTAGATGGTAGATGGCTTTGGCGACTACTATCTCCCAGGTGGCGAAAACCGGTACCGAAGTGCCGTCCGACCCGGCAAGCTCGGATGTGAGAAAGGGGTAGTGACCACCGGCGAGCGCGCCGGCGAGCGATGGATGCGACACGGCCATGTTCTTCGCGATGGTGGCAGCATTGATCCCGAGCACGCCCAGCAGAGCAGGGAGCGCTCGTTGTGCCAGACGAACCCTGGTGGCCCAGAGGGCGACGTCATACTCCTCCTTGCCCATCAGCTGTGGGGGATCGAAGTAGCCGAGGGCGACGGAAGCGACGCCCTGAATGATCTGCTGGATAATGACATCGCGGAAGACTTCGTAGCGCGACGCGTGGTTGCGCTGGGCGATCTCGGCAGGCGTGTGCAGGCGGTATTGGGGGAAGAGGTCGTAGACGTCGATTAGGTGGAAGATGACGGAGACGATCCAGTAGGCGACGGTGGGCGAGAGCACGGAGAGATAGAAGTCGGGGAGCCAAGAGATTAGGTCGGGCTGCTCTACAAGGGTATAGGACGGCAGCGGCGGCAGGTCGCCGGGAGCTGTCAGATTAGAGGTCATGACGGACGGATGCCAGGCTGAGCTGAGTGAATTAGGATCGGTCGCGTGAGGTTGTCAGCACAGACGGACAGACTAAAAAAGATGTACAATTGGAGTAGTGGGAGGAGAAAGGACTGTGGCGAAGAGAACGAAATGCACTTGAATGATGGGTTGAGCGGTAGCAGTAGCAGTGGCAGTATAAAGGCGCGTCGAGGCAGTAAAGGGTTTTGGTTTAATTACTTAAGAGTCGGATTACATGGTATGGAGGCGTTGGGAGGTTTAATAAGGGAGCTGAAGAGGTTGTAACAGTGCTATGTAGGAGGTAGGGATTCAGAGGCATGCGGCCTGGCCGCGCCCGCGGGAGCCGCAATTAGGTTGTCATCGTATCATTGTCAGCCCTTGCCGTGTCGCCCCCTTTATCGATTTTTATCAATCTCGGCTGCTAGCAACCCGTCGGTCTCCGAGGTCACCTGTTTCCCCGTAGGTACTCGCAGGTGCTCGTTATGCCATCGTACGAACCCTTCATTGCTTATGCCAGAGGTGTGCAGATGTCTGCAATCTACTATGTTATACATCATGCTTTTATTTATATGAAGCATCCCACCTCGCTATCTATCTACCTACTCGTATATCTCATCTCATCTCATCTCCCATCTGCGTGGCTTACCTGTTGTTCTCGAGTGCCGAGGCAGTCAATGGCTACAAGCTCTCCTGTAGGTACTATGTAGGTACTGTAGGTAGTAGGTATCCAGTGCATAATCTAGGTACTGGAGTCCCGACAAATTACCTGTGATTGTAGGCTCTTTGTATCCAACGGTGTAAGGAGATCTAACACAGTATGTACAAATGTACGCGCATACAGACTGTAGATATCAACATGTACCTACATAGATATCTGTATCATACATAGCACAATGTATTTGGCATGCAGATATATTGGTAATTCGAGAAGAGGCAGGGAGGATAGCTACTATACAATTGATAATAGCCATAGCTATATGAGCATTTCTACGAAACTTGAATGTGCATCGTACAATCACCCCCAGGTCTCACACCGTGCTAACGCCTTCACAATGAACGCCCTGGTACCGCACAAGTATGAATAGTGATGAGGGTGTTTGTGGCAACCCGTGTCAATGCAATTGATGGACATCTACAATATTGAAGCGTCTAGCCTTGTTGAGGGGCTTGCTACCTTACTCCGTACAATGGCCTAACTAGGGACGCGCCGTGCTGGAAGAACCGGCAAGACTAGTCAGTTCCAGTTTGGGCGGTGATAGAGTCGGCCTTGTAAATGAGGCAGCCAAAAAGCTTGGATCAACATGGAACCGAGCAAAAAAAAAGTTCAAAAAATTCTAGATCTAATCCGATGGGCAAATCGGGTTTAGCGCTGCCGCCCCTCCATTTAACACTCTCCGCTGTCCCACACTTTTCTGCTCCCAAATTTCTGAGGGTCTCTGCCACCTGAAAATCTGCCCCTCATCTACACCACTATATCTGCATCGCAAAAACTGCCTGCTGCCCTCCAGTCTTTTCCTCCGACTTCAACCAGTGTCCAACGCCATCCCTTCCCGCTTCTCCTTGGTCCCATCAATAAAACACACGCTCACTTCACCGCCAAGATGATTATCTTCAAGGTATGCCCTCGGCAAATTACGCTCCTAATTCACGCTCCTATTCACGCGCAAGACAAGACGGCCTCTAACGTTACCCCGCGCTGCAGGATGCTATTAGCGACTCTCACGACGAGCTCCTATCCGACTCTTACGACCTGAAGGAAGTCGATGGCGTTGTCTACGAGGCCGACTGTGCTTTGATTGAAATCGGTGCAGTTAATGTCGGTATGTTTATCGATATACCTATCGCATCAGCCCGTTCTATTCGCTGACAGACATACCCAGATACTGGTGCTAACGCCTCCGCTGAGGAGGCCGACGAGGGCACCGAGGACGCTGCCGTGAAGGTCAACAACATCATCCACTCCTTCCGTCTCCAGCCCACCAGCTTCGACAAGAAATCGTATCTCGGCTACCTGAAGAGTAGGGCTCACTTGGCTTTCCCCTCAAGGGGACTAAAATATGCAAGTGGACATGAACTGATATGGTTTAACCGTAGACTACATGAAGAAGGTCTCGAAGCACCTCGAGGAGAAGGGCGCTTCACCGGAAGAAGTCAAGGATTTCCAGACCAAGGCCTCGACGTACGCAAAGAAGATCGTTGCCAATTTCAATGACTACGAATTCCTCACTGGCGAGAGCATGGATGTTGACGGAATGTGAGTTCTCTACTTTACCACAAGAAAACCATCATATGGTGGTTTATACGAACCGTCAACTAATCTACGGATGATAGGGTTGTCCTTCTCAACTACCGCGAGGATGGGATTACACCCTATGTTATTATCTGGAAGCACGGCCTGGAGGAGATGAAGGTCTAAGATCTAAACACTATGGTCAGAGGGGAGGCTTACGAATGATCACACGAACCATACCAAAACGATTTGACGCGTCTTTTTCTACTGTCTTGACCGAAAAAAAGAAACCAGGAGAATATTCTATAATTATGGATTCCTTCTATTACGAATGTCACCAGGAATAGTTTGCAGCCATGGTCTAATCGGACACAGCTCCTTCCAGGAAACTGCACGCACCATTTTCTCCCGAGTTTTGAGAGCCCTGTGTCTAGTAATGCGATTGCCGTCATTTTTTCTGTAGCCGGGAATGCCAACCAAAAAAAAAAAATGCAAGTAAATTCATCTCTCCCCAGAGAGGAAGCTTCCGCATTCTCATGAAATCAAAATTTCGGTCTTGTAGCCACTGGCACGGGCGGCGGAGCGTCGTCGTCTCTACCACCACCCGTTCCAGACAGCGTAGGTTTCTTCGCCGGGGGCGGGGGCGGCGGTTTCTTCTTGGCCAACACCCCCGAGATCTGGCCCATCGGTGACGTGTCTCTTTGCTGCTGCTGCTGCTGCCGCCCAGAAGAATTCCCGCCGCCGCTACCCGATATCCTTTCATTGACCCCGAACCGCTGCCCCAGCCGGTTCGCCGTGCCGACGCCCGCCGCCACCTGGTCGCCGTGGCGCTGGCGGAAGTTGTTGGCCGTGCCGGCCGCCGCCCTGGCGTCCTTGAGCGACACCGACGACGGGTTCTTGTGGAAGTTCGACGCCGTGCGCAGCGCCGCCTGCTTCTCCTTCCACGTCGTGCCCTGCGCTGGTGCTGTCGTAGGTGATGATGATGATGCCCCGGTAGGAGTAGTAGTAGCGGTAGACCCGGATTCCTTCAGAGACGACGACGATTTGCTGCCCAGGCGCGAGAACCGCCCCTGCAGCTCGCCGAGATGTCCGCCTGACGACGACGGCGTCTTGGTCGGCGACGCCCGCGCCGGCGGCAGCGGCGGCGGCGGCGAAGAGGAGGAGGAGGACTTGCCGATCCCGAGCGCCGGCACCGAGACCCCGGCCGCGCCCAGCCGGCTTATGGCCCCCTGGTTCAGGTAGCCGGGCTGGCTGCCGCCCGTGGATGTCGGATTCGGCGCTTGCACAGGCGACGCGTTGTTGCTGCGCGGCGGGAGCCTGGGCGGCAGCGAGGGCGGGCCGGCGGGCTTCGCGGGCGAGGAGACCGGCGGGGGCAGCACGTCCCGGCCGTCGGCGCCGTCGCGGCGCCCGGGCGGCGGGGGCAGGTGGGACGTCGACAGCCCCGTGGTGTCGACCCGGTATTGCCTGGGGGGCTCCTCGGCGGCNCGCCGCCGCCGCCGCCGGCCGAGGCGGCCAAGATGGAGATCGAGGCCGGCGTGCACCAGCTGGAGACGCTGCTGTGCGCGAGCATCGACCGCAACTTCGACAAGCTCGAGATCTACGTGCTGCGCAACATCCTGTGCGTGCGCCCCGCCGACGTCCGCGACTGGATGCGCCTGTCGCACTACGAGGGGCTGGACTTCTCCGCGTTTTCCTCTTCTTCTACTTCCGGTAGTGGCGGCGGGGCGGACGGGGCGCAACAGGGACAGGGACAGTCGACCAATGACAACAGCAACAACAAGCCCAGCCTCGACAGCATCAACCACCTCCGCCGCAAGCTGCGCGAGAGCATGCGGCTGAACGCGCTGCTGACGGCCGAGCGCGCGCGCAACGAGCGCCTGCTCGACGAGCTGCGGGACCTCGTGGGGTCGCACGAGGGCCGGGTCAAGAAGGAGGCGCCGACGCAAGCCGACCAGCAGCAGCAGCAGCAGCAGCAGCAACAGCAACCGGAGACGAGATCCCCCTTCGCCTTCCTGCACAAAAAGGGCCCGCTGACGTCGAGCGGCGCCGCCGACGCGCTGAGCACCAACGCGGCGTTCACGCTGTCGCAGATGCAGGCGCTGCGCGCGCTGTCGACCTCGCTGTCGAACCTCGGGCCCGACCTGTCGTCTGCCTCTGACGGCCCCGCGGCGGATGATGCCATGGACACCGGCGACAACGATGGGGCGGAAGGAGGGGAAGGGAGGAGTAGTGGCAGGATGAGGGGGAGGAAGAACTGGCGCCTCGAGCGCGTCGGCTACGTCGAGGGCGAGACGCGCCGCCACCTCGAGTCGGTCGAGGGCCTCGAGCTCGGCCGCGACGGCGAGGTCCGCGACGGCGAGTGGCAGGGCCCCGGGCGCAACCTGGGGCAGGGCGAGGTCGAGGGGATGGAGCACGTGATTGCGGCGTTTGGGGGCGACGGGGGCGGGGATGCGGAGTCCGCTCCTGCGCTCCCTCGGGATGCGGCGGGAAAAGGGGCAAGTGGAGGTGGAGGTGGAGGAGACGAGAGAGACGAGGACGAGATGGATGAGTCGTGATGTACGTTGTTGGTACGCACATGTCAGTCTGCGTCGCGGTGTATGTTCGCGACAGGCCACGATGGAGGGCGGTGTCGGCTATTTGTCAGGAGTACCGAGCAAGGAACGCATGAATGAATGGGGAGGAGTCCGGAGTTTGGGTTGATTGGTTGGTATATATCTCACTATTGAATCTAAAACGGTTATTGAACTTCACGGATGAGCGCTGCGTATATTTGGATCTATTCTGATTTACCATCGATGCTCTATGTCACGCGAGATGTTGATATATATATATATACCGTGCGCTGCGTGCATACAGTCCATCCGCATCTTCTTAACTTCCGCCTCGGACTTATACATATTCAACTACCTAAGATGACGACGATGACGCATCTGCCTCAGTTGTAGTAGCAGTGGCAGTAGTAGTAGTAGCACCGGTGGGAGCCTCCAGGTCCTTAGGGTCGATAAGCCCGTACCGCACGGCGTCGTGCCAGAACGGCTTCTGCCAGAAGGGGTCCTCGTCGCGGGGCCTCTCGGGGTACTGCTCCTCGTACTGGGCCTTGGTGGTGGCGACGACGTCGCGGGCGTCGTCGAGGCGGCCCTGGCCGATGAGGGCGCGCACGAGCTCGCGCTGGGTGGGGAGCTGGAGGACGGCGCCGGCGCCGGCGAGGCGGCGGTAGATGTCGAGGGCGCGGCCGGCGCGGCCCGAGGCGGCGAAGCCCTTGACCACGCGGTCGTAGAAGACCCGGTCGACGTCGTCGAAGTCGAACAGGCGGCGGCGCGCGAGCAGCGACTCGACCGCGTCGAAGTCGGGCGGCCGCCGCGCGAACATGTAGTGCTCCACCAGCATCGTGTAGATGTGCGGCGACAGCTCGAGCCCCTTGCCCCAGAGGTGCGCCAGCACCGCCTTGACCGCGTCCTTGGCGCGCCCGCCCGCCCGCAGCAGGTTGGAGATCATCTTGCCGTACGTCTGCAGGTTCAGCTCGAGGCCCGCCTTCTCCATCTCCTCGATCACGTCCACCACCGTCTTGGCCTGTTTGTCCACGTCGTCCGGCGCCACCCCGGAGAAGGCCGCGTCGAGGACGACGGTGAAGGTCGCTTCGTTGGCGCGTAGGCCCAGTTCTTGCATGAGGTTGAGGAGGGCGCGCACTTCCTTATCGCGCCCTTCACGGATCCGCGGGCGCAGCAGCGTGTTGATTGTGAAAATGTCTGGTTCGATGCCGCGGTTGCTGGCCCAGGCCAGGAGCTGTTCCGCTACCTGGTGCTGGTTTTGATGGATAAGGGCTGCGAGAGCGGCGTTGACGGGCCCGATAGTCGGCTGGACGGCTGTTGCATTCTCGTCTCTCGAGCTCGCGTTCCATAGCTTGTCCATTTCGTCCAAAGCGGCGATCCCCTCCTGGAAAATGCCAGCCTCCATTAGCCCCGATATGCGAGTGGTCCATAATATTGTATCGAGTTTCGTCCCCGAGTTCACAAGCTTATTCCACACGGCCCTGAGACCGTTCACGTTGTAAGTCTTCTTGCAACCATCAAGCAGGATATTCCACGTCTTCCTAGTTGGTTTGAGCCCAACCCTACGCAATGTATTCCACGCAGCTATGGCTTCGTTGGGTTTCTGCAAGGACATCCAGGTGTTGATGAAGGAATCGAACAGATCAGGATGTTCTCGAAGTTCCGCTGCTCTCTCCTCACTAACGACCCCATCCGAACCTATGAATTGCTGCCAAAGCTTATTGACCTCTGCGGACCTCCCGCTTCCATGTGCCTGGCTCAGGCGTTTTCCCAACGAAATCGCATTGATTTTCCCGGTCCGCCTCTGTGGCGCTGATGGAAGCTGCTGTATACGAACGGTCGCAATGTCTCCCTCCTCAATTATTTGCTTCACCTTTGTTTTAATATTGGGCCACTGCTGTATGACATAACTTTCCAGACCAGGGAAGGTTTTTGATACATGTCTCCGAAGATCCTTATCACCATAATTGACAAAAGCGATTAGAGCCGCTACCCTGCTTATGAAACGAGCAGCGCTTTCCCTGACGCTTGGGTTGCTGCGCTGCGTGTCAAGCAGCAGTGCGAGGGTAGCAATGGCCAGAACAGGTACATGGTTGCCAAGCTGGTTTGGCGAATATTGCGGGAAAACACTGTTGAAAGCGGCGGGAAAGTTTCCTCTCTTGGAATATCTGTTCAGGGAGACCTTGTCAAGCCTTGGGAACCAGAATCCGTCCGTCATCTCATTGTCAGAAGCCGTCGCGGGCACGAGTTTCGGCATGGATAGGATCTTCCACGAGTCGATGAGGTCGGCAAGCATGTCGTTCCGCATAGTACGCTGCTCCTCGAAAGCCGTGATTGTCTCGTAGTCTTCTGCCCTTAGGCTGATGCGTACGATAGCTTGCACTAGTTCTCCTACAAGCATCGCCCACCGCACGGGCTCCGTCTCGCCGAAGTCGACATAGACTCGCAGGATATCCGCGACTGGTGGTAGCTTGCGGGAATGCATGGCCTCCATCTTGGCAGCAACGACTTTATCCATCAAATTCCACACAACCTTGTAGAAAAACTTAGGTATCTGCACGCCGGGCTCCTGGACCATAGGGTATATCTCGGTCTTCAAAAAAGTATATGCGTCGGCCTCAGGCCCGTCGTTTCCAAACATATGCTGTAGCTTCCCAATAGCGTCGACAAGAGCCAGGTTCCTTTCGCCATTTTCCGGCGCCTCTGCAGCTGGCGCAGTGTTTATTTCCTTTTGCTCTTGGACTATCTGTTGGAACAAGGCGTCCAGTCGAGGAGAATTCTTGTCCGGAATCCGCTTCCGAGCGTCTCGATTTCGAGACAGAGCGGCCTTCGGTGGCCTTGGACGTTCGTCGGGTACGAATCTTCGAAGCCTATCTATTTCCGGCTGTCCGGCCGTCGGTTCGGTGGTCGGGGGCTCGTTGTACGGTCTCGCGAAGTCATCGTTCCGCGAAGTCGTAGTCGAGAAGGGTGCTGACTGGATCTGCCATTGCGCAGCACGCACAAGGCCTGAAGCCGCAATGTGGTGACGGCATAGCAGGCAGACAGACCTTGACCCCGTCATAACATAGAGCAAGCCGGCGCGACGACAATCCGTAAGATTCGTGTACGTGTATGGTGATTGAGTCAGGCATCGGTCGGTGGCATCGGTCGGGGGAGAATCGATAAAATCGCGACTTTTTTTTGTTCCATGTGCACTCTGCCGCTGAACGGTAGATGTCGGAGGTTTGTGGTATATCGGCGCCGACCAAGGAGCTTGGGCCAAGCGGAACTCACTGGGCATTGGCCTAAAAATACAGTATATAGGCAGATAGGCTATAGGCAGATAGGTGCCTACTAACCTGACACAAGCTAGGTAGTCAGGTAGCGTGATACTGACTTGGGTATATACATGGATGCAGTACGATCCGGAGCTTCCCTTGAACTTCTTCTCTTCTCAACAGTCAAACTTGGCTCCCGGCAGGTCCGTTTCCCGCAAGCCTGCTGCTTTTCGGGTCCGAATTGTAACGCAGCTTTTAGGAAACATCTCGTCAGATACCTACCCATCAACGTATTACCCGCTACCTAATTACCTACCTACCTACCTAAGTACCTAGTTACACATCTACGGACCATGACGACCCTCACGCCCCGCCCGCCGTACACGGACGACGAGCTCAAGGCGCTGTACCCGGCGGACCTGGAGCTGCAGCTCGTGCAGGTCCTGCTGCGGCACGGGGAGCGCAGCCCCGTGTCGGCGCGGTTCCAGAACACGGGGCTGCCGGCCTTCTGGCCGTACTGCAACGCGGTGCGGCAGCTGAAGTCGGTCGCGCTGGACCGGTCACCATCATCATCATCATCATCATCATCATCAACAACAACAACGCCGGGGAACCGGTTCACGACGCTGGAGTGGAAGCGGCGCCTCGAGACGTTCGGCCCGGGGGACGTGCCCGTGCTGGCGGCCGGCCCGCGCGGCGAGCTCGACGGCGTCTGCGACATGGGCATGCTGACGGACCGCGGGCGGCAGACGGCGTACGACCTGGGCGCGCGCCTGCGCCGGCTGTACGTCGACCGGCTCGGCTTCCTGCCTTCGAATCTCGCCACCGCCGACGGCCTGTACCTGCGGGCGACGCCGATCCCGCGCGCGCTCGAGTCGGTGCAGGAGGCCTTCATGGGGCTGTACCCGGCGCGGGCCCGCCCGGCGGCGTTCCCGCCCCCGGCCATCCTCACGCGCGCGCCCGGCGACGAGACCCTGTTCCCCAACGACAGCAACTGCCGGCGGTTCGCGGCGCTGTCGCGGGCGTTCGCGCAGCGGGCCGCGGACCGGTGGAACGCCACCGACGAGATGGCCTACCTGGACAAGCTGTACGGCAAGTGGATGCCGGAGGGCCCCCAGTCGCGCGTCGCCGTGGACTCGCGCCCGCGCCTCAGCGGCATCATGGACACGATCAACGCGACGCTGGCGCACGGGCCCGAGACGCGGCTGCCGCGCGCGTTCTACGACGCGCGCGGGCGCGAGATCGTCGACCGCATCGGCGTCGAGGAGTGGTTCGCCGGCTACAAGGAGTCCCGCGAGTACCGCGCGCTCGGCATCGGCGGGCTGCTGGGCGACGTCGTCGGCCGCATGGTCGGCAGCGCCGAGCGCTCGGCGGCCGACGGCGAGTACGAGGTCGCGAGGCAGCCGGACGGCGGGGCCACGCCCGTCCGGTTCGGGCTCAGCGGGTGCCACGACACGACGCTCGCGGCCGTGCTGTCCAGCCTGGGCGCCTTCGAGAACCAGAAATGGCCGCCGTTCACGAGCCACATCGCCATCGAGATGTTCCGGAGAGCAGACGCCGCCGCCGCTAAGCCCACCAATACCGCGACCCCGCCGAAAGAGACCACGAATAGCAGTAGTAGCAGCGCCGAGGCCAAGCCGGGCTGGTTCAGCTCCCTGCGCTTCTGGTCTTCCTCCTCCAGCCGCGGCGCCAAGCCGGGCGGCCCACCGCCGGGCATAGGTCGCAGGCGGACGGACGAGCTGACGGCGGACGAGAAGGCGAGGCTGGAGGGCTACTACGTGCGGCTGCGGTACAACGACGAGGTGGTGACGGTGCCGGGCTGCCGGGCCGCCGGGAACCATCTCGAGGGCGACGAGAGCTTCTGCACCCTGGTAAGCCCAAAATATTCTCCCCCCTCCCCCTTAACTTACGTGTGCTCCTTCGCTGTGATTTCATATACGCTACTTAAAGACCCGGCGTCTTCTCTGGCGGAAGTAACAAGCTACGTACTCGACTTAGCCGATGCTAACCGTAGAAACTACCTACCTACGAATTAGGCCGCCTTCAAATCGATCGTCGACAAGTTCGTGCCGCAGAACTGGAAGCAGCAGTGCAGAGCCAGCGTCAACGCGCCGGCCTTCCCGGAGAAGCCCGAGCCGGCGGGTTACTAAGAATAGACCAACAACAGCTATATACAATATGTACATAGACACATTAATAAAAAAAAAAAAAAAAAAAAANAAAAAAAAAAAAAAAAAAAAAAAAAAAAAAAAAGAGACACAAGACATTGTATATACCCCGAAAAGAAGGTTTCGGTTATAAACACCAGACGGCTCCTGCCTGCATCACATGGATAAACGATGTTTGGCTTGAGAAAGGAAGACAGCAAGGCGTCCTACGGCATTCATTCACCATTTGATGTGATGAGTTTCCTCACGCCAACAAGTACACGGTTACATGCGCTTATTTGCACATACTTTTAGACCAATGGTACATACATACAAAGAGGCGTAGGGCTGACGATGACGAGGCGGCAGCATTAGTCCCAGTATATACTTGTGCAGAGGCAACCCATTTGCATGAATAGATGAGTGAATTTCTCCATTAAGGCGTAAGGTTCATTCAGCACATGCATCTACTAGTAGCGTCAGGTGAACGTTGAGACAAGTCTCTAGTCGCATGTATACACGCACAGCCATCATATCGCGCGAAAACACCAAAAATAGTTCTTGATCTTGTCCTATTATACCCTCCCAATCCTTCTAACACTGGCAAATGTACGTGCTAATAATGACAGTAACCATGCCGTTAATAAACCCCTCGAGGACAAGGGGGGATCCTAGCCCCAGACAGGCCACAGATCACATATTATCCTCTCCATATTCGTCGTCTCTACATCTGCTTCTTCGATGGAATGATTCCTAAACCCGTCTCCGATCTCGTTCTCCAAGATCATATCTCCCTTGCTATCTTCGTACGTGTAGTAAGTAGTCCCAACCGCCCAAAGATGGGGGCAACATCAGACAAGCTTGACCTCGATCTTGCTTGGAACATCATCCAGCGGTAGGGTATGTATCGATCATCAACCGTTCGTCTCGGGTAGCCGAATTGACCGGGGAAAGTTGTTACAAGAGGTTTTATAATAGATCATACAGGAAACGATAACATGACCTCTGAAATTTGAACAAAACTCCGAAGGAAAGCCAACGCAACAATTACAACGTATTAGTCTTTCCCCTGGTAATCGCCTCGAGTCGGGTCATTAAATTAGTTGGCCACCTCCTCTTCGACCCAACCATTCAGCCCGCCCTGGATGGCGAGGCCGAGGCCGGACCCCATGCCACCAAAGCTGGCCTGGTATTGATGTCCTCTTCGCTCGCCTTCGCCGCCACCCCCGACAGCGCTAATAGGGCTGTTGGTCCCATTCTCGAAGCCGGGCGCGAACACCGGAAGACTCACTGCACGGTTGTGCTGCCCTCTGGGATTTCCGGGAGCGAGTAGGCCACCAATTGTGGTGGCACCCGAGGCCGAACCGTTCGAAGCGTAACCGTTGGAAATACTTGCAGACTGTCCATGTCCAGTAGAACCGGGAGCCGACTGAGGAACATCAAGCGACAGCTCGTTGGGGGACGACGAAGCGGTACCGAACAAGGCCTGCTGTTGAGAAACCAGCATCTGCTGCTGCTGGTGTTGGTGCTGCTGGGCCTGGTGAGACACCTGGTTCAAGTACAGGGTAAGCGGGTTGTTTCCATTTGCAAACAATGCCGCGTTATTGGCAGACGTAGGCGAAGTTGGGTTGGTGGGAGAGTTGCTGCCGCCGCTGCCAACTGGTGGGGGCGAGGGAAGTCCCTCTCCACGAGGCGACTGCGCCGACTGCTGAAGCTGTCGGGGCTGGTTGCCACACCGATCCTTGCCGAAGTTGACCTTGAACTTCTTGTACTCGTCCTTGCTTCGAATTGCTTCGATGGCCTTGATAGCATTGGCGATGTTCGTGAAATTGACAAAAGCACAGCTCTTCTCGCGCAGCGTGTTGACCAGTTCAATTTCACCAAATTCGGAGAAATCCTGTCTCAGTCTTTCTTCCGTCCAAGTCTCGTCCAAATTACCGATGTAAACGTTTCGGGACGCACCACCGCTGACAGCCAAGGCAATCGCCGGCGGGAGAGCGCCCGAGTGCTTCCCCCAACCAATCTTGAGACGGCGGTTGTGGATCATCAGGCCCTGCAGGTTGCTCAAGGCGTAGAAGGAGGCTGCCGCAGTCGGGTCGATGAAGGTGACGAAACAGATATGTTTGTCAGGGATGTACCGAATGTGGTGGAGCAAGCCTCCTCGTACGACGTTGCAAATCTCCTCAATGGTCGTCTCCGGGTGGATGTTGCCCAGGTAAATGGTACGGTTTCCAAGGTTGTTAATGCCACCAGCCGTGGTTGCAACCGCGGCCGCGGCAACGGACTGCTGGGCAAGGGCATTGGAAATCACCTCGCGATCTTGGCCAGTCAACATGTGAGCATAACCCGGAGCAATGCCGAGATACTGGGCAGCATTCTGCTGCTGCGTCTTCGACACATAGGCACAGCGATCCTTGCCATAGTACACACGGCGAGGGGTTTGCCACTTAGGTTCCTGTGGCAATTGCTGGACCGCCTTCATGGCATTGGCCACGGACAGGAAGTGAATGAAAGCGATGTTCTTCTCTCGAACAATCTTGATCGTGTCTATAGCCCCAAACTTCCCGAGATCCTCACGCAACTCCTCGTCGGAAATATCCTCCGGCAAATTGCCTAGGTACACATTTCGGGATGCTCCAGACTGCTGGACAGCCAGCGCGACAGACGTAGGCACCTGAGACGGCTTACCCCAGCCAATCTTGATATCCTGTCCCTTGATACAGAGCTTTTTCAAGATAGCATCAGAGTGGAAGTGAGTAGCAGCATTGGCGTCGAGGAAAGAGATGAAGGCACAGTTCTTGTCAGGAAGTAGGCGCACGGACTCGAGCTGACCGCTCCTAACGTGACCGAGAATTTCTTCAGCAGACGTGTCCGGCGGAATGTTGCCGAGGTAGACCGTCCTGCTAGTGCCTGTGACAATGCCAGGGCTCATAGTCGGCGACTGAGGCTGCATCTGGCCCATATTGTTAAAGGAGCCAGTCGGCGACTGTGGCTGATAGAACTGGGGGGCACCGTAAGTGGAGGGGGACACGATCGCCTGGTAACTCTGGGGAGACATGTTCTGCTGGACAGGGCTCGAGATGCCATTCTGCTGGTTCTGGCCGTTGGCATGTTGACCGTGCTGGAAGGCAGACATGTTCTGGAACTGAGGACTGGCAAAAGCAGCGGGAGTTCCAGGCTGAAAAGGGCTACCTAGGAGCAGCTGGGACGGAAGAAGCGGAGTGAACTGCATATCGAAAGCGGTGCCAGGTGTGGCCATATCGGGGCCGTTGTTAGGCGGAGGCTGGTGGTTCATCTGCTGAGCATTCATGTTCATCTGCTGGGTGTTGATAGAAGGAATATTGCCTCGGCGAGGGTGTCGGTCAGCGAACCCGGAGATGTTAGATGTAAAGGCGCCGTGAGAGAAGCCGGTTTCGGTGGTGGAGGGCTTCGAGGTATGGCCATAACGGTTGGCTGAAGAGCCAGCAGGGCCGGTGGGAATGGTACCCGAAGCCGAAAGGTCCTGCATCCCGAGCAGATGAGGGGGGACAAGGCTGTCCCGCGAGGCGTGCGATAGAACCGCCGTTTTGAAAGATTACACGTGCCCGGGTAAGGCACGAGGAGAAGAGATGGTCGAGGTCTGGAATGCGCAAGTATCCCAGACGTAGCAAGCAACGTTGGATATTACAAAAGCTGTTGGTCAAAGTGGAAACGCAACCTCGAGATTGTCCAAACAACGGTACGGTGAAAGATAATGGGTATCTCTAGCGGAAAAGAAGAGGTACCGGCGGAAAATACGGATATAGACTATATGCAACAAGTCGGTAACCTCTCGTGAATGTGTATGCGTATGTAGGTGCAAATGCCAGGCAAAGATCGAGTCGGCCGTATCCGAGGTTGTCGAACCAAGCGCGTGCGTGCAGTAGTACTTGAAAAAGCCCACGATATTACCTAGAGCTGGCCAGGGTGGAAATCGAGACAGCGGGAGATTTTGCTTGTGTCGAACCACTTGAATGAGTTCCTTTGATCTGATCTAGATCGTCAATCCGGCTACGTCGAACAAAGACGGTGCGAAAATGATGCTCCAAAGAAAGTGAGCGGACGGAGATCTGTCAGAAAGGAGGGTCGAGGAGCTAGGTAGGCAACAAAGCTCTCGTCGTAGATCTCTTACAGGCCGAACGGGCGGATTCGCGGAGAGAGATGACGGGAAGCAGTCTCTAGGGCGAATAGGGATAAGATAATCTTGGCGCGGTAAGATACAAGAATATTAGAAATGTATAGTGTGAACGAGTGTAGGTAAATAAAAAGCTGGAGAAGATCCAAAGACGGACAGCGGGTTCCCGAGGGGGCGGAAACGGGCCAAGAAGGATTGGACTAGGCGAAGATACAAGGGACGCGGAGGGAGAATGAGGATGAGGATGGAGAGGAGCAGCAGGAGGAGGAGGAAGAGGAGAGGAGAGGAGAGGAGGAGGAGGTTAGGGGAGTTGAGTGTGTGAGGAAGGAAAAAAAGATTGGACTACTACTCCGTAAGGAGAGAAGGGCTGGAGACTGGGGGAGGGAGTACCTAGAGGCAGCACAGGCAGAGAGAGAGAGAGGAGGTAGCGGCCAGCACAGGACAGACTGACAGAGAAGGAAACGAGCAGAAAAAATGGAGGCATTCGATTGGGTGACGGGGCGTTGGTGCAGATTGCCAAAATGGCCTAAACGGGGGGGGCGCTAGTTTTAATGAGTCTACTGCAGCTGCTAAACCCGTTTTGAACTTGAGCGTTTTCTCACCATGTGACGCCCCTGACAGCTCTGTGACAGGGGGTCCAGTGTCAGGGCCTGTATGTAGGGCCTGTCGGGCCTGTCGACCTGTCAACGTTAGGCCCAAAGTATACACTACCAGCAACTACGCGGTAAGATCAGGCGGTTTCTAGAGGTGTCTCCGCGGAAAGGTACTTGGCCCCGTATCTGGATGGTAATGGTAGCATAGCATAGGCCCATACAGTCCGTACCTAACCCGCTAACATAACATACCTATAGCCTCCCGAGGTCATGCGGGCTACTTGGATGTATGGATGGGAAATCCCAGCCCAGGCTCAATCCCTCCAGGGCTGTCCAGGGCTCTGTCTCTCTCTCTTTCTCGCTGCTCTCCCGCCGCACGCGACTGCTTCTGGTAATTTCACATTTTCTCCGGCACTGTATGCACCGAGCTTCGCTTTCCCACGCGTCCTAGCGCGAGATCCATTATGGAGGTGTAGTGAAGTAGTACTACGTAGTACCTCATAGTCACAGACATGAAAAATACGTGTACCCGACGGTATGTGCTAAAATGGTTTATCCCATTAGGGCGCGGTTTATTAATATTGTCGTAATTCTTCCAAGGAGAAAGGCACATATGGACTTGAATCTCTATCTGTCCAATCACCAAGCTTCGGCCTTTTTCTAATGAAGGGCGTTCGTGAGACCCAGCGCTGCCCAGGCATGAGCAGGGAGACAGACGCCATCCACGCGCGCACGAAGTATACTACTACGTAGGTATGTGCGCAGAACTATGTACCTCCTTCTGCTACGCAGTGGACGCCTACATGTACCTACACACATGTAATATGTAAAGAAACATTAAAAGGCTTCCAATTACCCGTCTTGAAATGTTCCGATAACTCGGTAAGGAGGGGGGACATCAGCCTGTCCAATCAAGAAGCACAACCCAACTCAACCGTCGAACCGTCTATTGAGTTGAGTTATTGAGTATCCTTTTTTTTTTTTGGTTTCCTTCAGACCGACCCTTCGACCCTCCGACCCTTCAGGCTACGGATCGCTCGAACCAGTCTGTTGCCCGTATTTCTACCTATCGTCCCATCCAGGGTGTGGGCTGTTACCTCTGATAGTGTCTTGGGGGCCCCACAAAGGGTCTAGACACAACATCCATTGCTCGTAGGTAACTGTTGCTCCTCTCATCACTGACAGCCTGACAGCCAGCCTACCTAGACACGCAACAACGCGCCATACGTATGTACTGCGTCCAGGTAATTAGGGAAGATTGATGTTACCAGAGGAATACAGGCCTGTGACTGTCACACCTGTGCACTAAACCCTACATACCTACTACTTAGTCGGGGGCCACAGGCTAGAGACACGGTGAAACGACGCTGCTATGCCCGTTTCAATCGAACATTCATTAATGGGAAACGCGCCTCGAAAATGCGGGATGGGTAGTGGGTGACGAGAGTCCATGCATAGCAATCGGCGGAGTCGGGTCATGCGAGATCAGGCAATGACAGGTTTGACAGCCCAACAACTGGGTGATGATCGTTGATAACCGCACCCATCACATTTATACGTACAAAAGTTAGGTCATCACTTCATGCATCATACCTACAGACCTACCAACCAGCCAACCTACGTTTTCTCAGTCTTCCCCTCATGTTCTCTCCTATACGTACCACCTTACTGCGTCTACTATTGTTCATCGTCGGTGTCGACGTTCGCGTATTCTTGTTGAAGTCGGAGCACACTCGCGAACTCTTACTCGATAGGTAAAGTATCAGGGAATATTGGACGTCAGTTCTACATCAGCCTTCCCATCCTCCACATGTTCGTCCCCCCGCAACATCTTCTGAGATATCACTTTCCTCTGCCACAGCCGTGGAACCTATGTAGAACGTAACTGCACTACCTGCATAGTACGCAGTACATGCTATTGAACTCGAATTTCCCTCCCGACATCGCGTGCCCCTGCAATCCGTCTACCTACATACGGGTAGTAGTACATGGTACATGGTGTGTACGAGAAGGACATCGTTGACCCCAAAACCCACCTTAGCACTGTCCCGGGTTTGTCGAAATTGGCCTAGGCCCTCTCCTCCGAGGCCTGCTGGGTTGGTTAGCATTGACGCACCTAGGGTCCACCCAATTCCTAGATCCCCAAATTTTCGACGGGTTCTGAAGCGACAGTGGTGAGGACGAGGGCAGCTGGGAGGGCTAGCGGCATCCATGGATGCATTACCGTATATCCTGCCGGTGGGGACTGCCGGAGAATAAGTAGTATATCTCCTGCATACACACACACACACACACACACACACACACACACACATTTTCCCTTGCAGCGAGCAGAGACATTGTTGCAGCAGAGGACAGGCGGACACATGAAAAAAAGTCATCGTCGAACTCTTGTGGCAGCGGTCTTCGGACGCCCCCTTTCCCTTAATTCCCGATTGAAGAGGAGATGGATGGGACCCCACATATCCCCCCTGCGGCGCTACGGTAAGGTACCCGAGGTGCACAATTGCTAGCGCCAATGCAGTACCACCCGAATACTTCTTTTTTTATCGCATCTCATTACCTGCTTCTGTATTCACTGCATTTGATGTACATACTGCGTGCGTCCGTACGTACGTACATAACTGATCCTGCCCTGCGATCCTTCTAGCGCTGTCTCATCGTTCAGTCCTATTGTCTCAGAGCCTGATCGCGAAATATCATATCTACTAGATAGACTCGTGAACTACTCCTATTGCTAACGATGTAAGTATTTAAATATGTTTGGCTCTACATGTTCAAGCTCTCGAGTCTCATCATCCGTGAGTGTCTCGTGTAATACATGCGAATTCTTAGCTTCCGTTGAGTATTATACAACATTTCGGAGCAGCTCTGTATTCAACAACTTCATCTCATCATGTCCTACCCCGTACACGTCGACACAATCCGGAAGCTTAGACCACTCATACCAACTCATCACACAACGTAACGCCAAGGTCGCGAACTGAGATTCAGATACTATATTACATTAGAGCCAGGTTTCATGAACACGCCTAAACCCAATCATCCTATGCCGAAGTTCGTAGACTATGTTCCTCGCAGTTTTCAGGTGAATTCTCTCTTTCATTTACAGCCTCGCAGAATACCTTCCACCGGCGAATTCAGGACTAAACGAATGAGAACATGTATTGCTTTCAACATAGACCCCAATGAGGGACCTTGAAAACATCTCTCACCCATCCCGTAGAAAAAGGAGGATATCTCTCAGCTACCACCCTACCATGTTATTAAGCATAGAGATACATAGGTGTAGGGATAACCAATAAAGTCAACGAGATTCAAAGTTCATTGCTTCACATTACAGCAACTAGTAGGTCAGTGCAGATCCATGAACCATTCTCATTTTCGGTGCGTCATAGCCATTTACCAGACCTTCGCGACGTGATGAGCTCTAGACCGAACAAGCATGACTGTTACCCCGTGCTCTGAATATTACCTAGACAGGGTACAGAAGACGGAATATCCGATCCTATTCCGGATCGAGTTCATATAACCGCGGCCGGACTGACCTTCCATCAGCAACTACTCTGTATCAGACTGGCTGGTGTAAGATATGTAAGGCAAACCAGCCCATACACATAATAACTCTTTTTCCTCTACTCCTCCATTCGCCCTTTCTGCCTAGAAAGGCAATATGACACGAGGTTCAGTCGGACAATCCACGCTGCCCGTAGACATGTCTCTGGCATATCAAATCACACTTCTGCTCTGAAAGTGATGCTCTTACCTTCCTTCGAGTATGCGAGCCCTAGACTTAATCCTTCAATGAAGCCTCTTATGAGAATTAACGAGGGTCTTCATATGCAAATATCTCTAGCATATTATATATACACTTCGTCTTGCTCTTAAACATATCAGAGACAAGATATCCACGTGAGGTCCTGGTTCAGATGCGGTCACGACACTGAATGGTATGAATCCTCGCCGGTGGAGGCAGAACGATTCTTAAGTGCTTTGCACGCGGAATGTTCACAGGACGAGGATGCTGAGTGCCAACAAATTTCCTCCCTAACTAAATTCCAACAAAGTTATTCAAAAATTGGCTTGGAAATGATGGATGACCCCGATATCTGGCAATATCCAGACGAGGAGTTAAGTAGACGAAGAAGCCGTTTACACAGCTTTGGTCCCGATCTGCTAACTCTATGCTCAAACTGACTCTGTGATATACCAACCATCCCCCTTTTCCGCGTCTCCCGACACCCGGAAATTTATCATCCAACCTTCCCCGCCCCCCCCCTTCCATCCCCGAACCATCCCAGCGCCAGACAAAACCCCACTGAGCCGATGTCCTAGGTATCCCCTCAAAGTCTCTACCTACAACTCATCCCTCACCCTCTGCCCCGTCCCCCCCATGTCCGCGAGCCCCCTCTTGACCATGCTGCTGAGGATCTCGAAGACGACCTGGGCGGCGGCGAGGGCGGTCTCCTCGCCGGCGCCGCCGCCCTGGTAGGCGGGGGCGACCTCGACGACGTCGGCGCCGGCGAGGTTGAGCGCCTCGACGCCGCGCAGCACGCGCACGAGCTCGCGCGTCGTCCACCCCCCGGGCTCCGGCGTGCCCGTCCCCGGCGCGAACGCCGGGTCCAGCACGTCGATGTCCACCGACAGGTACACGGGGTCCTCGGTGCCGAGCGTGTCGAGGATCCGCGCGACCACCCCCGCCGTGCCGACGTCGTCCACCTCGTCCGCCCCGATCCGCACCCACCCCTGCGCCGCGTCGTCCTCGTAGTCGCCGAACCCGTCGCCCGAGAGGCGCGTCCGCAGGCCCGCGTGTACCGACGGCTTGCTGTCTGCTCCTCCTCCTGCCGCTGAAGAATTCCCGGCAAGCAGGCCCTCCTGCCCCGCGAGCCAGAACATGGAGCCGTGGTTGAACTGGGCCTGGTCCGAGGCCCAGTAGCTGGGGTACTTGGCCGGGTGCCAGGTGTCGAGGTGGGCGTCGAAGTGGAGGACGCGGACGGGCCTGCCGTGGACCTTGCGCAGGGCGCGCAGCGCCGGCAGCGCGAGGCTGTGGTCGCCGCCGAGGGTGACGAGGCGCGGGCGCGAGGAGGTAGACGAGGACGGAAAAGAGGAGGAGGAGACGGCCGCGCGCGCCCCGAGCTCCGTGAACGCCGCCGTCATCTGCCGCAGCGCCACCGCGTTGTCCATCGGCGCCACGGGGATGTCGCCGCAGTCCAGGATCCGCGCCCAGCTCTGGTACGGGTTGATGCGCGCCCGCGGGTTGAACCCCCGGAACGACGTCTGCCGCGCCGAGGCGGCCCGGATCGCGCGGGGGCCGAAGCGCGCGCCTGGCATTCGCTCGTTAGCTCCGTATTCGATATTGCCGGATAAGTATTCATGTCTGCCCCATGGATGGGGCGATAGGGGGTTTGCGGAACTCGTCATGGGAAGATGGGTTGACTATGTGGTGGCCGTAGCGGTCGAGTAAGTAGGCTCACTCACCAGGTCGGTAGCTCACCGCGGTGTCAAACGGAGCACCGATGATAGCGATGTCAAATAGTTCGCTCGGATTCGTCAGGCATTTCGTATACTCCAGATGGGCGAACGTGGAGATGCCCGAGAAAGCCCACTGCAAAAAGTTAGTTCTCTATATCGTCTTACGAGTCCTCTGTAGTAATTTGAACATGAGCCTTTTCATGCTCGTGATGGCTCAATCCTTTCGGTGAAACCGTAGCCAATTGGTAGGTACAGCTGAACGAATGTCGTGCCCGGCAGATGAAGTATAGAGAGAAAGCTCACCTCGACGCCCCATTTCTTCTCCAACTCATCGAGTTCCTCCTGGCTCCATTCCCGGACTTGCCCATGCCCGGCGCAAGCCCTCGCAAGAGCCGAGCCGTAGCCCAGGGCGAGCCAAACGACCTGTCGCAGCCTCATTCTTCCTCCAAGTCGCTCGGGTAGATAACGGACGCTACTCGAACGCCTGGCTGAGGTACGCCCCGCGCCGATCAACGAAGCCGGCAGAAACAGTTGTGCAAACGAGGCCGATGCTTCCAGAGGCGCATCTATTTCAGTCGCATAAGAAAAGGCAATTCAACGAAGCAATAATCGAGACAGACATGGTGACGGCATGTTATGTATGTACGGCGCTAGATATGGAAGCAATTACATGTGCCTCCACACCTCGGCCGATGCTCTCCGCAGAGAGAGAGAGGAGGGAGGGGCTGGAGGGTTGCCGAGGCCGGTCTGGAAGCATTGCCGTTCGTAGGGCGTATTACGGTATCCCCCAGACGCAAGATACGATAACCGGGACCGGAGCCCTCCCCTTGGATGCTTGGCAGATAGGGAAAAGGGGACTGCTCTCATTGGTCGGGGCTCCGGACTCGACACACATTTATTGGCAGTTCTTCGCATGACCGCTGCGTGCGCGCTCTGCACTTTTATCCTCACGGCATTATGTGCCGGTCGATAATGGATGCGCTTTCTGTCGGGTAACCTAATCTAGATAGCCAACCCGAGTTGAAGACTTAGGGCAGGATAGGGACCTATCCCGGGAGCTTCTGCGCCCGGTCTACGGCGCAACGACCGGAGCAGACTTCGTCGTCACCATACCTAGGCTGTTCAATTCGGGCTACATGCCCGGCTTTAGTGAGTCTGCTAAGAGGGTAGGATTTATAAAAGAAACGAAGAAATAAAGAGGTCAAGCATGCGCGACACCCCCCGCAGAAGCAGCCAGACATGCATATCTATATAGGCTGCGTATACTACGTACGCAAGTCAACCTAGCCGACCTTAGTCCCAAACGCCCACCTGCAAGCCCGCAACCACGGCGTTTGCAGCCGGATATCCCACCCCCGATTGACTTGCCGCGTCCTCACTTCTCCTTGCAGTAGTATTTAGTCATCTGTATAGGTATACACATAGGCCTATGCACGCACACTGCATATATCGGTTGTTAGAATAAGAGGTTAGGTAAATTGAAAGGTAGGCCCAGAGACCGGCGGGAAGAAGGGCACTGAACCGTATAGTTAGAGAGTTTCCGATGATACCATGTCTCGGGTGTTTCCCGGCTCTCTCATCTTAGGTCGGGTCCGGGAAACAGATCGAGCTGAGCTGAGCTGAGCTGAGCTGAGTTGAGCCGAACTGAGCTGTGATTTTATCTAGACGGAGCTGAAACTAAAAGAGGAACAAATCGGGTTGTTATACTTGCGGCCTATCATCGTAGGGCGAGCTAGAGCTGTGCTATGTATCTATAGCAGTGTATAACGCCCAGCCCGGGCAACTCTCTCTTTCTCCGCTATGGGGATATGTCTACTTATCTTGATCTTGGAAACGTCCATCCGTATGTTTAAACCCCAAGAGCTACCTACCTACGTATTTACCAAGCTAGCTAGCTAGCTGATTCTATAACTATTTATAGCGAGATCGGGAGGTACGTATCTACCTATGTGATTAGGTAAGTCGTTCTCGTCGGTCAACGTTCGGAATTCCCCATCACGACGAATACATACGTCGGTATCACCATATAACATACCATAGTGCTCTTTTACGTACGTACGTAGACCAAGGACGTCCTACCAGCCCTGCCAGCCAACCAGCCAACCAGCCTACCTACGTATACCCGCAGCGTACAGACATGTATGTAGGGCGGTGGCAAAGCGATACCAGCTTGACTTAGTGGCCGACCGACTGTACCGGGTCGCAAGTGTGGGCGGCCGCGGTTATGTATGTCGGTAGGTATGTACATACGTACTAAGTATGTATATATGTACGTATGTATATATGTATGTATGTGCCTTCGGGTCCGCTAGAGCTAACCTACCTACCCGCCTGCCTACCCTAGGTAGCCCAATGATGCAAGTCGGCAAGTCGATATGCACGTGGCTGCAGTAGGTACCCAGCTGCGCAAACAGCTCTACGTATATGCGCATACATCCGGTGAAAAGGGGGAGAGAAGAAAAAAAAGAAAAAAGCAAACTCCGAGCTGGCGTTTTGCGGGCAAAGGGGGTAGGGGGTAGGGAGGCAAGAGATATATGTAAAGATCAGCGCTCTAATTGCTGGTTGTGCCAGTACTGGCTTACTGTAAGTTGTTCAGCATGAGAGCATGAAGCCGAAACGAGGCTGTGTATGTATTATACGATCGATGGGACGGGCGACAGAAGAGGAATGGCGAAGTTATGCGGTGGCCTTGAAACCACCATGAAACAGAAATCACGTTCTCACGTAATGAACACACAGAGGGTCCGCAGTCTTTTTTTCTTTTCTTTTTTCTTTTCGTTCTCGAAGAGAATCAAATCAATTCAGATGCACTCCAATCGCCAAACAATCCTATCAAAGCCTTGTGCGCGTTCATGAATTTCCCTCAAACCCTGGCTTTCAGAAAGTAGCAAGAAAAGAGAAAAATAAATAGGACGAGGCGAGTGCGACTCCTTGCGAGCAGGGTAAAGAGTCCAGACTTGGGAACAGGTCCTCAATGCTAAGGCCGGGATGCCATTTGCATTCGTTTCCATGATGTGATCTCTCTCCTTTCCCCCCTCTCTCTTTATGCCTCGGTTCCCATCCTGAATATGTTTGCTGGACTGTACTGGGGCATTTTGCCCGAAACAGACTTGATCTGAAAGTCCAGCATAAAGATACCCTTGGCTGCTCCTACCACCGGTATCTCCCTAGTGTGGTATGCTTCCGCATAGATTCATTCTCGAATCCTATCCGCTTGATGCCACAAGCGCAAATGGTCTAATAGATCGCCACGACGAAAAATGCAGTTGTGAAGAAATGCCCAAGACTGACATGTCCCAAATTCCGTTTCATCGTTCGTTAGAAGATTGGAGTGGCGCATTGCAAATAGAAGAACATGTCCCATGATGTATTCGACACCGCTCACAGTATCAAGCACTTATGGCGCTTAGTCTTGCTGGGAGGAGGTTCTAAGGCCGCCACGATCGCCTAAAATCAGTTAGCAACAAGCTAGACAGTCAGAGAAGATATGGTGATAGTCACGTACCTCATCGAACACGTCCTTTAATTTGTACTGTGTCAGAGCACTGCACTCGACATACTTGACCGCCCCTAGTTCCTTGGCCATCCGTTCGCCGTCCTCCTTACGTACCGGCTGCATCTTCTGCTTAGAAAGCTTGTCTCGGACGCTGGGATCGTCCCGCAAATCTGTCTGGGTGCCGACGATGAGGCAAGGTACGCCGGGGCAGTGGTGGTGAACTTCGGGGAACCACTTCTCTCGGACGTTCTCAAACGAGGCCGGTGACGTGACGCTAAAGCATACCAGGAAAACATCGGTCTGCGGGTACGAGAGCGGCCGTAAACGATCGTAATCTTCTTGCCCGGCCGTGTCGAACAATCCTAACGTGTAGGGCTCGTCTCCTATCCTGTTGGGGGATCGCGTCAGTCTTCTGTCACAAGCTCAACTTGCGATTCCAATCGGCTGTTCCCCGCTGGCAGAGAGAGCCCAGCCCACGGCAGGTAGCTTTCGGATTGCGTCGATGGACTTGACTGATCGTAGTGGGAGACTCACATAACCGTGACGGCGTAATTATCGAAGACGGTCGGGACATATTCGGAGGGAAATTTGTTGGTTGTGTAACTGATGAGCAGGCAGGTCTTGCCAACGGCACCGTCACCAACCACGACGCATCTGGAGAGGCAGAGAGGTTAGCAACAACCATTTCCGCCTGGTATTTCCTTTTCTCTGCGAGGATTGGATGCGGTGACGCGTTGCTAGCTCCGAAAGAGACGGGTATGGGAATCACATGTGCAGCCAGCCCCAGCATCAAGTTTGTAGGCTGCGCTCCCGAGAAGTTTATGCAACCTCAGTCGGTCGCATACAGCAGGAATGGAGAGCATTGATGATGTCAAACGGCGGGACGGAGGCACTCACTTAATCGTTGCGACCACCATGGTGACTTGTCGAGGTGCTCCTTCACCAGAGCAAATGGTTTGAATGTTGATATGGCCCTGCCTAAGAATGGGTCGCGGTGTGCTTCCTTATCGCGAGCGGGCTTGGGGGACAGTCGGCGACTATCAGACGTTCTGACTCGCAACAGGGGGAAAAATAAAAATAAAAAGAGCACACTACGCAGAGGGGCACTAGGTAGAGAGGTGGTCTGGGGGGGTGTGGTGGCAGTGGGCAGTGGGCAGTGGTGGAAAGGTGTGTCTCAGGTCTAAAATTCGGCAGACGACGGCGATGGAGACGGCAAGAGAGCGACTCGACGAGATTGTCACAATTTCACAAAGGCAATTGTAGATAGGGAAGATCTGTCTTGGGCAGTTGAGAAGAGAAGTATCAGTGGGCGAGCGAGCCGAGAGAGAGAGAGGACAGGACGTGACGGAACGGGACAGGAGCAGGAGCAGGAGCAGAAGCAGAAGCAACGCAAGACAGGGCCAGAGCTCAGCGAGATTGGCAGATTGGAAGCTGGGGTCGGGGTCGGCCTGGCGGGCGGGCTTTGTGTGATGGATTGATTTGCTTGGGGGGGTGCTGGTGCTTCTCTGGCGCTGGCTCTCTCTCCCTCTCTCTTCTGGCTCTCCGGCTTCTGGCTCTGGGCTCTGTTGCTGGATTTGGCTTGGTCACTGCAGATAGTGGAAGAAATGCGGGAAGTGGAATGTTTCACACCAGCAGGCCGTTATATATATATATATGCAATTAAACATCTCACCCACATGTCTAGGTACCTCAGGTGGCTACCTACTTACCTCGTATGTACATACCGTCTGCTAAAGCCATTAGGTAGGCTAGCTGGCTAGCTGGCTACCTAGTAGATACCTAGTTAGCAGTTGGAAGTTTGATGCAGGCAGGCCGGGCAGGTCCCTCAGGGTCCTATCCATACAATGCATTACGCATTATATGATGAGAATTGAGTGCTATAGCGCCAGTTAAGCCAGCTAACTATCTAGGTACCGGGCTATTTGCTGGAATCGACTACATACCTAAACCAACCCTCACACAAACTATATCCAGAAGGGTTATGATGTAGCTACCCTGCTACCTAGGTAGTGACGCACTCCCTACTACCTACATAGTACAGCTATGTGTATGTACATATCTATGCTTAATACATGCCTAGGTACTTAGCCTATCTACCTACCCACACATGACTGCAGCGATATCTACATACATGTTTCTGCTGCACCGGCGGTCAATTCCAGATATGTAATGCATTTCGGAAAAGAGCTTCTAGAATACGCCCCTGCCTCATTACGCTTAAAATCTGCAAAGGTACCTACGTAGTAGGTACCAGCCCGGTAGGTACAGATTACCAGAAGTGGATTTCACATCTGCGGCAGTAGTTTGCCAGCCCCGGCCGGTTCATGCGCCGTGCTCCTCTGTTTTTGTTTCTTTAGGGAATCGTGCACCCTCACCACGAGGACCGGCGCAGGGGTCCAAATCTCGCGGTATCTGCTTCCGGCGGTAATGAGACAGGACTATGCACATGCTAGTCCATATCGTCCATATCGTCCTCTATTAAGGAGGCTCGAGGCTACAACGCACGGCGTTCGGAGCCCAGAATACAGCCCAGAATACCACGCGCGGCAGAGGATCCGATGATATACATGGCCATGGCCATGGTATAGCTTAAATAATGGCAGTAATCTCTCTGCACATGCAAATCCATTGCATCATGAAACATCGGAAAATTTCTTCACGAGGAATTCTAGGAGTTCTAGCCCTTCCAGGGGGGCTTACTTGCTTAGGCCTTCCTTTGCCCAAGGAACTACCTACCTACTACCTCATACGCGTGTTTTGTTGTCATTGCCGTGATGATTAATCAGATCGAAGTTTAACATACGCAGTACCTATATAGTATATAACCCATTATGACCATGCCTAATAGTAGGAGGTAGAATCAGTAGGTGGTGATAAGATGTAGTAAAGGAACTCTACGCGCCTTTACCGTTTTAAGGCTTACCTAATTGTGGTGTTGATGCTGCTTCATTGGTGGCTCGAAGCTTACAGTATGTACCTATTTTCCCTTCTTAGGTAAGCATTAAGATAGGCAAGCCGGGTCTATCAGAGTTCTATTCGAAGTTACCCAAAGCAACTCGCCCTGCCCTGCCCTACCTCCAACTGGCATGAAGCAATTGTAGCCTCATTTTTTTGACAGCTGCAACGTCTAAGCTAGACACAAAACTGGTAATATGTAGCTGCATACAACCTGCAGTGGTACCGTACAACGCACTTAACGGGCGTCGTGAATAACCTACCTAGGATTCCTACCCACATTGTCGCATTCGTCTATCTGCGAGTCCGCAAATCTAGATACATGGATTTGATGGAGGATGGATGGATGGATGGATGTTTACGGTATATACCCGAGCAGATCAGGGTGGACACTTGCAACTGCGAAGAGTTATTCATCTAGCCGTTTTCCCACCAGCAAACCTACCAGCATCCCGAGTCTGCTGCCTAGTGGGTGCGGGCGAGAGAGAGAGGGGGAAGGGCAGGATTGGAAGGGCAGGAAGGGCAGGAAGGAGAGGCGATACAACAACAACAACACATGGGGCTATGAGTTGTTAAGATCCTGTCGTGTCGAGGCGCCGATCATGAAAAAAAAAAAAAAAAAAAAAAAAAAAAAAAAAAAAAAAAAAAAAAAAAAAAAAAAAAANCGCCAATATGGCGCGCTCTCGTCCAAATCGCCGCACACAGAGCTCTCGTGCGAGGGCAGGTACATGTACTACGTGGCAGCCAGCCAGCCATGTCAGGCGACTCGGATCTCGTACAAGAATGTCCACCGTCAGCCATCCATCACTAATACTATGTAGATGTAGTCGGTAGTACGAGAGCTATTGATGTAGGCCATGTGGGCGTAGTAGGCCCCGTCACGGGGAGGAGGAGGAGGGCCAAGGGCTCTTGGGTCCCCTGTGATGCCTGACAGCCTCGACCTGATTCTGGGGTCTGGGGGAGAGAACTGGTATGTAGATGGGCTGTATGTACAGTACTGCCTAGGTCACGTACGTACGTAGGTAGATCTGGTCTTCCACGACTGCATACCTATCCTATGACATCTCCTGTCACGCCTGCATGGCCTGGCATGCATTGAGTGAAGATGTGTAGTGGCGCCAGATTGCTCGAGGCGGGCAAGGCGGGGAACTGCCTACCTAGGTAGGATGTATGTACCCTCTCTGCCTCTTCCAGAATGGGAGGGGCACCGTCTCCCGTTTCCCGACCGCTTGGTTCAAGCCCTGATCCGTGTGTGTGGTGGGCAGCGGAATTGAGCAATGCCAACTGGCTCACCGATGCAGGGCGGTTTGTCCTGCATATGTGCGGGCATATGTGACGAGAGATTCCAGGGGAGTTGCATATACTCAAAAGTTTGTTGTGGGATCATGGTAAGCGTTAGTGGGCGCATCGCTGCTGGAATCCATTGGGGCGGGAATGCTGGACGTCTGTGTTGTCTGAAAACGAAAGTGTGAAGCCCGGACATATGGTCCAGCCCAGCCACAGAAAGGCGCAGCAACATGTGGCGTATTCCGGACCGGAGCACATGTTAACCTACGGTAAGGTTCATGTACACTTACCTCATGTATGGACATTACCTACCTATACCTAGGTAGCTTGAGGATCTCATTCTCCTAATACATACCTACCTTCCTGCTTCGCCCGCAGAGACCCAACACGATTCATCTCAAGTTGAATTGAACAAATTTGCCTAGAAGTCTAAGGGTGTGACCACTCTAGCCATGGGGGAAACAACAGACCACATCGACGAGCTGCTGGAGCGCTACCTTCACCTGCTGCATGAGTACACAATCCTAAGGGAGCAGCTCAGCGGCCTGCAGACGGGCATGTACCAGAACATCGCCCGCGCGAATTTCGCTGCCGAGCGAGGGATGCGGTTCGGTCAGGACCACTACGACGACCGCATGCGGGCTTCCAGAAGGGTGGCAATCAGCGCAAACAACCAGGGTGTCCCCAGCTTCGCGATTGCCGAGGAAGAAGAAGAAGAAGAAGAAAAACAGGAACGGGATGATGCCTCCTCCTCCTCCTCCTCCTCCACAGACCTAGCCTCCGGTGGTGGTGGTGCCTCGGAGAAAGGCGTCATCGAGAACACGGATCCGGATAAGAGCAAGGAGGAGAAGGGGAAGGAGGGAGGGAAGAAGCCTGCAGCGAAGGTCGCCCAGAAGACGCGGAAGGACCCGTTGCGATGGTTCGGGTTGCTGACGCCCATGGCACTGCGGCAGGCCCAGGCACAGGGCGTCGTGGCGGTCGAACGGGTCGTTCCCAGGTTGGTCTCGGTCAACGCCGAGATGGCCCAGGTCGAGATTGAGGTCCGCAGGGCGAGAAAGAAGCGTGCTAAGGCCGAGGCAACGGCGACGAAGAGGGAGCAGGAGACCCGTTTCTAGCACGGGGGTCACGGCATGACTTTTTGCTTGTTCACCTTTGTGGACACACGACTGAAAACATACTCGCCCGCTGGTAGCTGCTTTTGCAATAAACAGGGGGGATATCTGCAATGTTTTAGCTGCTTTCTACATGTGTGTAGGTTTATCTATATATCCGAATAGCACGGCGGAATCGGTGTCGACATTGTCGGGTGGCACAAACTTCTCGTGTCATGGAGCCATTACATAAGCTGGAGGATTATCCAGACAATTGATTACCTCAGTTCTGCCTTGAAAACAGTCTGCTCAAGTGGCAAGGCGACAAGGTTGACGATGAACCAATACAGCGATATCCTGCACGAAGTTGAGCACCAGAACAGAAACAAATTTCCAATGGGCAGTAATCCTTCAAATTCGTGTTGATTAGTAAATGGGAAAGAAAAAAGAAAGAGAGAGAGGGGGAGAAGAAAAAAAAAAGGAAGTTAAACGTGAGACCTAACAGGTACGGGTTCCCAACACCCAGATAAGAACTGTGATACAGACCGGGGCCCAACACCATATTGGAGTGATACAGGAAGAGCCGCAGATAGTTCTCACGCCCAACACCCCTACACCACGGTGTGCTGTAGGGGCTGGTAGATGGGATGGTTATATTGCCTTAAGAAGCTATGGCCGGACTGGAAGTACCTAACTAGACTTACACCCTCGAGAATCTTCCGGCTTGTGGTTGCTGAGATATATGCAGGGTAAATCAATAGAGCTAGCTGCTCAGGTAACAAGAGGAAGCATTGATCCTACAATCGCACATGTCCAAATACTTACACAAGGAGATGAACCAGCCAACCATCACCTGTATATGTCGACATCTTCCCCATCACCGAGCGAGAATCACCACCATGCAACAACACCCTGATGATCATGCCTCAACACACCCAGCACTGATTTACACTCTACCTTCCAAGCGGCAACTGCATACAAGCAAAACCCACGTAGCAATACCTATGGATATTTAACGCGTAACAAAAGCTCGATATCAATATAGGTATCGTGCTATAAACTCAAGCATACGCTGCCCATCCTGTAGAAACCTGGTTAGCAAGTCCAGCAAATGGGAGAGGGGGGGGGGGGGGGG